>JAOXOE010000720.1:508546-518799 GCA_028565055.1 Phoeniculus purpureus | reverse complement strand
CCCAGAAAGAGTGGGGAGCCCTTGGAACGGGCTGTCCAGGGAGCGGGTGGAGGCAGCATCCCTGGAGGGGTTCAACAGCCGGGCAGCCAGAGCGTTTGAGGAGCTGGGGTAGCAGTTGTGGGCTGTAGGGAGGATGGTTTGACTTGGTCATCTTGAAGGTCTTCTCCATCCTTGATGATTCTGTGACTTCTCCAGTGACACCCTGAATGTCTCCAAGGACGGTGATTCCACAAATCCTTTGGATTTGCTGCTTTGTCCGTGGTTGTATGGAAAATTATTCCTAACCCTTTGCACTGTCCCACCATTTCCATGCTCAGAATCTCTGAATCACAGAGCATTAGGGATTGCAAGGGACCTCGACAGATCATCCAGTCCGATCCCCCTGCCACAGCAGATGCCACTCCAGATCCAGTCGCACGGGAACATGGCCAGGCGGGTTTGAAACGTCTCCAGAGAAGGAGACCCCACAACTCCCCTGGGCAGCCCCTGCCAGGGCTCTGGCACCCTCACTGGGAAGAAGGTCCTTCTCACACTGATGTGGAACCTCCTCTGACCCAGCTCACACCTGCTGCCCCTTGTTGTATCACCAGGTGCCCCTGAGCAGAGCCTGGCTCCATCCTCCTGACACCTGCCCTTTCCATTGATCAACACTGATGGGGTCACCCCTCAGGCTCCTTTTTTCCCCCAGCTCAAGAGCCCCAGCTCCCTCAGCCTTTCTTCAGCAGGAAGATGCTCCCACCCCCCTTCATCACCTCTGTGGCTGCTACCATCTCTATCCTCACACTGACGCTCAATTCCTAGAATACATTGTGTAGTTGGTACCTGAAGGAGCTCCAGGCAAGCTGGGAGGGGGTTTTTTCAGAGGGACTCTAGTGCTAGGGCAAAGGGGCTGGGTTCAAGCTCAAAGAGAAGAGACTGAGATGTAATTTGGGGCAGAAATCCCTCCCTGTGAGGGGGTTGAGGCTGCCCAGGGAGGCCGTGGCTGCTCCATCCCTGAAAGTGTCCAAGACCAGGTTGGATGGGGCTCTGAGCAATCTGATCTGATGAGAGGTGATGCTGCCCATTGCAGAGGGTTTGGGCTAGGTGAGGTATGAGGTCCTTCCCAACCATTCCATGGTTCTATATGAATCTGTTACAAGCTCCGTGTGCCAGTCAGCATCACCCACAGTACAGGGAAACCACTGAGCAAAACCCGACACATACAACCCTGGCTGCAGGAGACTGCTGGTGATGCTCCACCCAGTGTTGTCCCCCTGTCCCCGCAGATCCCCTGCCATCCCTGTCCTTTACTCCTCATTCACCGGATGCATTTGGTTGCTGAGAAAACGGGGAAGGTCACTGCGAACCCCTGAACATCTGAGCATACAAATGTGCCTCTTTGCTGCTGGCTCCACAAGCAGCGCCCGAGTGGCATTATTGATAAATCCTGGGAAAGGCTCTAATGGATCTTCACTTCAGAAAACAACGGCCTCCAAGGTTGTGCAGAGAAAAGCAGCATCCGGAATGCTGCAGAATTCTCGACGCTGGCGTTCTCCCGAAGATTAAAAGATAATAGCAGTCCTATTAGAATCACTCTGCTCCGCTGTATTGATCTCATCAGGGAGGCCACTGCAGGTCTCATCTGAACAGAGCCGTTTTAGAATTAATCACAGGGGGGTTTATTATGGTTCATAGGGCTCCTCACTCAAACGGCATCGTTTGCAATATTTATGGCCTAGATTGGTTGCCGTTATTAAGTGCGAGTGTGCCTCATGGTGTCTGGCCCGCTGCGTTCAAACACAAAGTCATCCCTCAAAAGTAAATCTTATCTAAACTATGCACAAAAAGCCAATTACTTTTTGATTTACATTTTAATTCCACATCCAGCTTCCCCCTTACACACAAAAAACCTTACTTAATCTTTGGGTTGGATTAACTAGCCCAGGCGCATGAGGAGCATGCCGCGGTTCGACGCAGACTGTTGCAGCATATTAATGCAGCCTGCGTGGGAAGGCGTCAATCTGGTTAGCGACAGGCTACAGCTTCTCCCAGGGAGAAGCAAATACAGCAGCTTGCAGAGTGAAGTGGCCACTGATCCCCAAGACAAAGGTTCTCAACTGGGGCTGTGCATTGGAAACGAAGGAAGTGTTGGCCAGTGTCACCGCAAGCCCTCGCTGACCCCTTCTAGAGACAATTTGGGGTGCAGCTCTTCCATTTCCATGTTCCTCACCTTTGCTTATGGTTTTTTCATTGACTCTTTTCTTTGCCGCTGCACCCGTGCTAAGGTAGAACAGCCCTGTACACCCAACCTCAACAGCAGTTTCTTGCCACGATGGTGACTGATGGCGATCGAAGGTGAATGAGTACGTGGGCCCTGATGCCAAGCTACTGCACTGCTGACAGCCCTGGGAACCTCTGTGGCAGGGGTCTGTCTGATGCAAAACACTCTGCTCGTTCGTGTTTTGAAAGCACCTGCAACAGCAGCAGGGTAACCAGCAGGAGCAGAGAGGTGATGGTGCACCTGTGCTCTGCACTCAGGAGACACAGCACAACAGGTATTCTGCTCCACGCTCGCCTTTCCTTGAAGCCTGAGGTATGAAGCGGGAACGCAGGAAAGACAAAATACAAATGAATCAGCAAATGCCTCCCAACCCCATTAAGTCTGCGAGAGACAGATAGTTACAAGCTCCTCATTCAGCAGACAAAACCACAGCCAAGTTCTGCTGAGATGCATCTGCTCTCCATCCCAACCTATTCACAGCAAGTCCCATCTCGAGTTAGCCCTGCTGTGAAGCCTCTCCACCTATTTTTGGGTTCTTCTAGACTAAACAACCTGATAACCAGAACTTGCACAGCAGCACCACGCACTTGAGTACACATATACACATGCGCTTACTCTCATCTTCACCTACGAGCCACGGGAATTCCGGCATGAGGGCAGTACCACAAGGCGCAGTTACAGCTGTTTGCTTCTGCTTTTGCTTTCTACGCACTTCCAGCACTCAGTGGCTCCTTCATACCTTTGCTGATTGCTGCCCTTAAAAGCCAGCTCAGAACAACTCCAACCTGAGATTGGAACCCAGAGGTCTGAACCTCTCACGGCACCCCAGGACATCCACTCAGGCTCTTAGTGAAGAAAGTGTTGTTTCTAAAGAGCCATACTCTGTGTGAGAGAGCTCCCAGCACCACCTGATTTACCCACCCGTACCGGCCAGGCTCCTGAAATCACTTATCGACCATCGTCCTCACCTCTGACAGATTCAAACCAAACTCTCCTGCAGTGACAGATGAGCAAGTTAATCTGCTTTGAAGCCTTGCTGCAAGATATTAATGCTTCCAAAAACAAAAGTGATGGCTGAATATTACTCAGGTCAACTAAAATCAGAGAGCTAAGAAGAGCTGCCCAGTTTTCACTTCCAAGAGAGTGGGAAAGCCACCCCAACACATAGAATGAGGCGCCAAACCAGACTCACAGTGTGAACTTCAACACTCATTTTATCACTAGTTGGTGCCCAGCTGAAGCAGGTAAATACACACGGTTGAAAAACCCAGTCTTCTCCAAGTGCTGCACTCAACACCTGAGCTTCCTATTTCAGGCTCTCTTGGATTTATGCTTTTAATTTCTCTTCAGTTTGCCCAGGCAGTCACGTAGCAGTGCCTCCCCGTACTCATGGCATGATGCAGCGCACGCTGGAGAACTGCGACTCTGATTTGCTTGGCTCTAGCTGCCCAGCTCAAGGCACTGGCACTGACTGACATGGGACGATTTCTGGTAAGACGGGAACTCCCTAGAACAGGTATCACCAGGGAACAGCTCCAGAGGAGGTCAGGAACAGCCCAATAGTTCTGGCTGAATATCCAGAAGCTGGCCTCACTGCCCGTGGTTGGACCCGGTGATCCCAAGGGTCTTTCCAACCGGAATGATTCTGTGGTTTGCCTACAACCCCTTACTGCTGTGAAGACACTGACAGTGAGCTTGGCCCACGCACTGCAACACTCAATAACTCAGCTAGGGAACAGCTACGTCACCACTTTTCCTTGAGGTTGGTTTAGAGAAGGAAGATGGGAAGGAACCACACAACTACAGCAACACCCTGTCAAAAGGCTTTTTTGAATTTCACTTGTTTTCTGTCCCCTAGAAACTGCAGGCGACTCCCTCCGCTGGAAGAAATCCATGTAGCTCCATCCTCTATAATGATTTCCAAATCACCAACTAAAAATTGCTTCTAGTCAGAAGCTGAGGGGCAAGTCAACCCCTTGTGGATACAGCTTTGTGTTCCTTGCATTGAAAGAAGCAGAACTCAGCAAAACAAGCTGTGTAAATGCAGCAGATAAACAGAGGGTCTGAGAGAGGTGCAGACCCCCAGAACGAGCCATCTCCTCTCAACTGACGATGCACCACCTCAGACAACCAAGGTCCCACAAACAGATCTAAAAGGCAGATCTGGGTCACCCGCTGTGCCTGAAGATGCCCCTCCTCGCTGCAGGGACGGGATGGGCTTTGAAGGTCCCTTCCAAAGCAGAGCACTCTGTGATTCCATGACACACAGACTGATCCTTGATGGGATCTGATGGCTCCTGTCCAGAAATATGAAAACACATTCGTGTGACACCAGCGAAAGGAAAACACGACTCAGGCCCCCAAAGCTCTTGCAAAACTCAAACTAGCGAGAAAAAGCCCAGCCTGTGCCTTTGATGGGATGACAAACTACCGCCCCAATTCCTTATAGACCAGGTCTGATTCTCCATCTCTAACTCCCATGCAGGGATTTCATGCGACAGAGATTCACTGGGAATACACGGACTGAGACTCATCTCTCTTTTCCTCTGGGAGGAGTCTGCTGCAGAGACACCTTCCTGTACCGCACACGGATAGTCCCCTCGCTATTCCTGATTCCCCACACCCTCGTCAAGCCTCTGTGATCTTCATCTAGGGACCCCATCTAAAACCCCAGTCGCCTTAATCTTTCAGATCAAAGCGTGGACCGAACACACCCCAAGTCAAATCATGGGATAAACTATTTTCAAAGCTAAAATCATGAATAACAGGCAGGAAGAGTGGAGCTTGGGAAGGTTACACAGTGCCTTTGCACTGAGGAACAGGAGATGCTCCTCCTTGTTAAGAGCATCACTAGTGTGAGGACAATGCGATTCATACCCAGGGGGAGTGGGTAGGGAGGCAGTACAGACTGGTCATCTGTGCCAGCTCACTGAGTCTCAGAACAGGACTCAATGCCTTGGCTCAGCAATTCCATACACTTTTGTTTAGGCTCAGAGCCTGCCTGTTCACCTGCCAGGGGAAAAACAGACTGGGCAAAACTATTTCAACACTCAGGAAGCTCTTCCCAGTATCCATGCCCAGAGGCTGCTAAGGAAACCCAGGTGAGTGCAGTGCAGTAGCTACCCAACATCTCACGCAGGACATCACACACGGCCATGGGGCATCAGTGTGACCCAACACAAGGGCATCTTCTACTGGAGCTGCTCTGCACCAGGGGAATGTCCCTCCTGCACGCTCCACCAGAGCAGCCAGGAGGGCCAAGAGCAACTGACCACCAACCCACCTCAGGCCACCAGCCCATGGTGCTCTTTCCTACAGCACCATGCCTTAGGGTGGCAGAGACCTCCGAGACCCTGGGCACCCATCACTCAAGCTCAACGTCCAGATGTTTCTACAGCGCATCGAACTGATAAAAGTCTCTGCTACCTGTAGTGGAGCTACACTACTTCTACCAAGGGCAGGTTTAGTGCTGCCGCTGTAGTTTACCTGCTCTCAATTTACTCCCAAGCCAACTCCATTTCAGGAGTCAATTAGCAGATCCTAACACAAACTGCTAGTTCCTAGAGATGGGGAACTTCTTATAGTCCACAAAGAGCCCCTGTCCGCAGCCCCTCACACAGCTCACTTCAGCTGCAGGTGTTCCCACGGTCTGAGGTGCAGGACACCCAGGGGGAACGGTGCCCAGCTGGTGCTGAGCTGCAGATGTCCCTTCATGAGCTGCCAACTCATACCAGCTGAATCCCTTTCGTCAGTGGCAGTGAATCACTCGTGTTAGCATATGGCTACCCACCATGTGGCTGACTATGCTTTTGCCCTCTGACAAAGTGACCCAAATTGCTCTTCATGGAAGTTATAGATGAGAAATCCAACAGTGGGAAGCTCTGACGCCACTGGTACCTGTTTGCACACTCAGGCTGCAGGCTGGGCTCGCCCTGCTCACACAGCGGTGCGGGATTAGTACTTTTCAGCTATTCTTGTTATTGACTGAAATCCTCAAAGCTGCTGGAAGCAGAGCTGCTGTCACAGCTGTGAATGCAAAAGGCACTAGGGAGAATCCCAGTTGCAACAGTGTGCAAAGATGTTCACACAGAAAAGGGCGAGATTCCACTTTTCACTAGCATCACATTCAGGTGAAAATCCCCATTCTGTTCAGCTCAGCAAGATAAGGAGCACACAAGGGGAAGAGCTACTGTTTTCTTGTTCTCGTTTACTCCAGGCTTGTCTGAAGAGCAGACCCTGCAGTCTACCCACACCAAGGAGCACTTATTTCCCCTCAGGTTGTTCCACTATATCTAATGCAGCCTTGCGCAGAGCAGGGCAGGACATGGAAAGGGAAGGTATCGTTACAGTTCTGTGGGATCATAAATCCATTAGAGATCCTTAGAACCAAGAAAGTAGCTTTGTCAGAAGTGAAAGAGACCAGAACCTGCAGCTCATGGCCAATGCAGAGGGTAAACTGTCTTCTCAATAGAATCAACCTGACCTCCAGACAACAAGAATCAACAATAAACAAATCGAAGAATCACAGAATCACTCAGGCTGGAAGAGACCTCCAAGATCATCAAGTCCAACCATCAACCTAACCCCACAATGGCCACTGAACCCTGTTTCCAAGTGCCACATCTACACATTGTTTTGTCTTCTCTGCAGCCTCAAATCCATCCTGACTGAGGCTGGAGGCAGAGCCCTACTCCGAAAGCTGCTCTAGAAGACAGCTCCATGCTTGGCACATCGTCCTCCCAACACTCCCTCTCTTAATTAGCTCCTCCAAAATAACTCCCGCGCAAACAAGCTCTCACAAGGTTCGTGAAGGGAACACTTCAAAAAGGGTAATGATCTTCAGACGCACTGATGGGCAGGACGTCCTTCACTGCTCTGCCACGTTAGCGCGGCTCTATTCTGAGCACTTATTTCATTGATGCAAACAAAAATTAACATATTATTGCCATGAATCAAGTTCATCTGTCGCCTTGACGACGCTGCTCTGACACTCTGCCAACTCTTGGAAACTAAAGTACAGAGATTTGGAATCTGGGGGAAAGTTCCAAAACACAAGCAATGAGCCTAACTCTTGCAAGCTCCTGTCGCTCTGCTGACTTCCAGCGGCATTCCAAGCCCCCGCAGCCTCACTGGAACCTGGGGATTTCAACAATACTTGCAAAAACACATGGGAATACTAAACATCCGTAATCTTGTGTCCAGTTGTGGGCCCCCCAGCTCCAGAAAGACACAGAGCCGCTGGAGAGAGCCCAGCACAGAGCCACAGAGATGGAGGGTGGGGAGCATCTCTCTGCTGAGGAAAGGCTGAGAGAGCTGGGGCTCTTGAGCTGGGAGAAAAGGAGTCTGAGGGATGACCCCATGGATGTTGATCAGTACGGAAAGGGTGAGTGTCAGGAGGATGGAGCCAGGCTCTGCTCAGGGGCACCCACTGATAGGACAAGGGGCAGTGGGTGTGAGCTGGAACAGAGGAGGTTCCACATCAATGTGAGGAGGACCTTCTGCCCAGTAAGGATGCCAGAGCCCTGGCAGGGGCTGCCCAGGGGGGTTGTGAAATCTCCTTCTCTGGGCATGTTCCTGTGCAACTGGATCTAGGGGATCCTGCTCTGGTGGGGAGATTGGACTGGATAATCCTTTGAGGTCCCTTCCAATCCAGTTCCTGTGTGATTGGATCTAGGGGTTCTTCTTCCTGTGTCAGGGGGATTGGACTGGATGGTCTTTTGAGGTCCCTTCACATCCCTAATGTTCTGTGATTCTGTAACTGAATATGGCCTGAGCTTTTCAGCTCTAGGAGAGGAGGGGTATCGTTGGGTCACTTCTGCTGAAGGCTGCTGTGACTTTGCTAACTGTTTCATGTTTGCCTCCTCCTGAACTGTCAGGGCTTAGTTAAAGCTTTGTGTTTGTTAATGAGCCACCTATCAGAACTCCCATTGCACTATTGGATGGGGTTTGTAACTGATGTCTGCTCTTTCCATGTTTGCTGTTGGAACATCTGGCTTTTCTTTATTGAACAAGGAGAGAATAAAAGAAGAGAAACCCAGCTAGACAAACTATCATAGTTGTGAGCCCGGCTGTAATAAATGTGCTTTCTGCAGATGATTCATAGGCTTTATGATTACATTCAATTATTTCTCAACAGCTCATGCTTCATTTCATCAAGAATTTCAGTCAATGCCAACTGATTAATTACCATCCAACTAGTAGCCTTTTGTCTAATAAACAGTCATAATGAGCGTGTTCGCTCTTGGCATACAGAAATGTCAGGGATGCGCTAACAAAGTGCTGCTGGAGCTGGCTGGAGGAGGCAGCCATCCTTCACAGCTGTGTTTGAGGAGACAAAAAAGCACTTGCCTACCCTTTGCTTCCCCTTTCCATCCCAGATCAGAGCTGCAGTTGAGCAGGAAGGCAGGGTCAGAGCTCTTCATTCAATAAAGAATTGATTCTACCATGGTGAGAGACTCTGAAGTCCATTGTCTCGCCCTCAGTTTTCCTGTGACAGATTGCACAAGGTGTTGTGGAGGGGGCTGTTTAAGTTGTAGATGTCCCTGTCCTTTCCCACTCTGCGAAACTCAAGATGCTCACAAGCCTTAAAGAATCCTGTACTGGAATCCCATTGTTGTGTGAGCTAGGAATCCTAGAATCATTAGGGATTGGAAGGGACCTCGAAAGATCATCTAGTCCAATTCCCCTGCCTTGGGCAGGGACCTCCCACCCTAGATAAGGCTGGCCAGAGCCTCATCTAGCCTGGCCTTAAAAACATCCAGGGACAGGACCTCAACCAGCACCCTGGGCAACCCATTCCAGGCTCTCACCAGAGTGCCATTAGTGCCTCTGTAACCCTTAATTACCAACCAGCTCCACATAGCCCTTCCAAAGTGGGGCTGGGCACTGGCGAACTGCAGGCAGATCCTGCCGGAATGAGAGGAGCTGCCTTCTGGCTCCAGCCCGCACTGCTCTTCCGTATCTTCCGTACCTTGGAGCAGATGGTTCATTTGAGTACTGGCACTGCAGCCTGACTAATTGCTTGAGACCTTCCCATTTTCTGCTTTATTTGGGTAAGAAGTGGGCAGCCCTGCCCGCACAGACGTACGAGCATATGAATTGGAAGGAAAAAAACCCAGAGTAGGGAATGTGAAGTCGATTTGAATTGTATGAAGTGGTTTTCTTGAGTTATCACAAAGTGCATTGAGGAGGAACAGGAGCATTTGTCTAGATTCGAACTTGGGAGGCTGGTGAAATGTCAAGGCTTGCAGCTGTGTGTGACATCACGGGCTTCCTGCCCTCTTGAGAGGAAGTGTTGGAGAGGGAGATGGGGTGATGATTCCCTGGAAAGTTGGCCCAGCCTCGTGCGTGGAGGCTCTTGGAGTCTTTTTGCACTAGGTTTGCTGTTGGTGTGTGTTTCACAGCCTCTGCCAGACCTCCTCCTGCCAACTGACAGGGGTTGTCAGTGTGGATGGTTCTGGATTTCCTAGAATGTGTTACTGGGTGGAACAGGCTGCTGTGGGTAGTGTCAGCTTGATCTTCCTTGTCTGCCTTTCACCCTCCCTTGGATGGGTGCTCAGTCTCCAGCCCTGCTGGTGAATGACTCTAGTGAAGCTCCTGTGATACTGCAGCTTGTTTAGAACTGAATAACCTCCTGGAAACCTCTTTACACAGTCGGTTTTTCTCCTTTCCATGGCCCGGCAGGCTCATGGCTTAGGGCAGCACTGCTGCTGGGGGGTCTGCTGCTTGTGTTTAAACAGCGTTCTTTACTCTGATTCTTTGGGGACGTGTGATATGATTGTGGGTCAGTTTTGTCAAAGCCAGCTTTGACATTCCCCTCCCTCTACTGTGGTTGAGGTAAAATGATCTTTTCCAGAGATCCCAGTATCACATAACATTAGGGGTTGGAAGGGACCTCCAAAGATCATCCAATCCAATCCCCTGCCACAGCAGGATCTCCTAGATCCAGTCACACAGGAACATGGCCAGGTGGGTTTGAAATGTCTCCAGAGAA
>JAOXOE010000720.1:489252-500361 GCA_028565055.1 Phoeniculus purpureus | reverse complement strand
GCCCATTGCTGGCTCCTGGCCATCCTGCTGGCCACCAGCACCCCCAGGTCCCTTTCTCCTCTGCTGCTCTCCAACAGGTCAGTCCCCACCCTGTACTAAGTCTGACTGTTAGTTTAGATTTTTTTCTTACTGCATTTTTTTCAGTTTGTGAGTCTCCTGCAGAACAGCACCAAGTGTTGATCTGATGCTCCGACTTCGTTCGTGCCCCTCAAGTAAGGAAATGTTTGCCCTGCCTGGACATCTTCCAGCAGCCAAGAGCTGCAGTGGTGCAGTTCAGGAGCTTATACCTGGTAGCACTCTGAAAATTAAAGCACAGGCTTTATTGGAGCATAAACGTTGCCCGTAATGTAGGGGAGGATATAATGTCCTGCATTATCCTGTGCTGTTAAGTATAATTCAAGGTAATATATCTTTAGCTCCAAGAGGTGGTTTAGACTCGTTATATCATAACAAATAAAACAAAGGAGCCCTGTCAGCCAGCGCAGAGTGACTTAACGGCTTATTAAATCACGTCGAGTTAAGGAGCAGCTATTATGGCTCCTGTAGCCGGGGAAGAAGACATCTCTCCTTCGTTCGGTGTCTCTGCAGAGCGCTGTGCCCGAGTCGCACAAATAATTGGACCCTGAATGAATGAGATGGTTCTTGTGGTGAAGCTTCTAAGTGAAATGTTTCCATGAAAGAAATTCCTCCACCTCAGCTGTACAATTAGACGCTTCACCGTGTTCTTCTGTTGATAAGGAAAAAGGCAGAGTTTTCACACATAAGGACCAGAAACCATGGTCCAGCCCTGCACTTTGTTACTTCTACTGATCAAAATAGCGTGGAAAGGGTAGGGATGCTGTGAGTGTCCAGAAAACAGACTGTACGCACCAGGGCTCTCTGTTCGGTGGGACTAATTTATTCTTATTTATTCGGTGAGCTTTATAGAGTAGGGTTGATGGTTGGACTTGATGGTCCCAAGGGTCTTTTCTGACCTAAATGATTCTATGATTCTATATTACAAGAACCCAGTTGGCTGTGGGACACACAGGCAAAAGGGTTGGTGAAGAATGCATCATCAGCCCAAATGTAGATGTGTTTGCTGGGTGAAAACAAAGGCAGTTTCACTGGTTATCATGGATGTTGCACCCTGGTGATGAATAATCTTGAATCAATCTTGGCTTCACGGGTGAAGTTTTATGCCGTGGTTTCCTGTGGGCTTGTAGCTTCTCCAAGGACAAATAACGTTGGGGCAAAATGGTGACGTTAAGCAGCCGAGTGTCATCACTGAGAGGGTTATTTCATAAAGGTCAAAGAAGAATGTGCCACCCCACTTTGATTAATAGCCCGTGGTCCTGCTGGATATTGATTGCAGTTAAGAGCCTGTGAGGAGGAGGCAATTTAAATTATCTTCAAGCAACCGTAAAAGAAACAAGGTTCATTTGAAATGAGATGCTAACAAGTGCTGCTGCTGCGAGTCCTCTTTGAGGGGGGGAGGTAGAGTTGATTTACCTGCTTTATAGAAGCTGATTTATGTGTCCAGCAGGAGTATGGAGGTGACTGTCCCCATGTGCTCAGCACTGGGGAGGCTGCACCTTGAGTACCGAGTCCAGTTCTGGGCACTTCAGGACAAGGGAGACATTGAGGTGCTGGACTGAGGGCAGAGGGGGCCAGCGAAGCTGGGGAAGGGCCTGGAGAATCAATCTGATGGGGAGAGATGGAGAGAATTGGGGCTGTTTAGTTTGAGGAAGAGGAGGCTGAGGGGAGACCTCATCGCTCTCATCTGAAAGGACACTGCAGAGATGTTGGTGCTGGTCTGTGCTCACAGGTCAGTGACAGAAGCAGAGGGAAGGGCTTCAGGCTCCAACAGGTGAGGGATAGACTGGCCATTGGGAAGAGATTCTTCCCAGAGATAGTGGTCAGGCCCTGGACTGGGCTGCCCAGGGTGGAGGTCGAGTCCCCATCCCTGGATGTGTTGAAAAGTCACTTAGATGCAGCGCTGGACTCTCTCCAGCAGTTCTGTGTCCTTCTGGAACTGAGGGGCCCAGAACTGGACACCCCAATGCAGCACTGAGCTCATTTTGTGAGGAACAGTAGGGCACCGATATGAAAACCAGCAGCTTTGGGAAAGAATTCCTGTGAATTCCATGAAGCAAATGGCAGGGAGCTGGGAAGCGCCGCCCCAATCCTGTGCCTTCACCACAAGTACAAGCTCATGAATCATTTTGTGTGTTATCTCTTGCGGAGATTTCCTGGCTCCAGCTGACTCGCTGCGATAATACTGCACGACATTGACTTGCTATTAATTACTGAACCCTTTCCGTGTCGTTTGTCTCATGAATTAACCATTTTTTTCTTACTTAGAGTCTGATTATTTCCCCACCTTTCATTACTAATGTTCCATCAAATCACTCTCTCAAGAAAGAGCGACCGATAAACATGTCACGTCAGGGCGCATTTATTTATTTATTTATTGCTTCTTTGAACCTGGAGACGATGAGAGTACTGGCAGATTTCATGTTTCCTAGACAAGTTGCTTTGAATTTCGGAACACACAACTGTTTAAAACAACAATTTACTCCATAGTGTTTTGTCGTGCCGCAGATAAAGGGATTGCACGTGAGGATTCATAATGGGTCTGAGCTGTCAGCGCTGCTTTATCTGCTGCTCCAGCAGCTGAAATTGGGATGGATTGGATTTGCTTGAATTTAAGTGTTTTAATTAAAGGATTTCCTTTTGAAGTCATGAATCACATCTACATGTACTAGTACCTCCTCACATGCTGCCGTCAGACCTGCTCTGGTTGAGGATGTCCCTGCTCCAGTTGGAGATGTCCCTGCTCAGGTTGAGGATGTCCCTGCGTGGGTTGGGAATGTCCATGCTGTGGGTGAGGATGTCTGTGCTCTGACTGGGGATGTCCCTGCTTGGGTTGGAAATGACCCTGCTCATGTGCAGGGAGGGGTTGGACTGGATGATGTTTGGGAGGTCGCTCCCAATCCGGATCACTCCCTGGCTCTGTACCACACCGCAGGGGTATTTATCTCCTCGATAGATATTTGAAGGTATCTGCCTTCAAGTTTTCTCTCTTTGTGACCCACTAGCACAAAAGGCTGCCAGTGTGCTCTGCAGCTTAATGTAGGTCTTGTCTCAGCACTGGTTTCCCAAGCTCGAGAGATGATGGTGATGGTTTTTTAATCAAACACAGCTTGTTCACTAAGCACTGTCCCACAATCACACTGAAAAAATACGTGTGAGTGTCACAGGAGTTGTGAGTTCTTTGATTAGTAGATTTTAATTCTTTGATTAATAGAAACTCTTCATGGGGCAGAGTTGAAGATGAGCCCCACACAAGTCGCTGAAGACAACGATGCAGAAGGTCCTCCCAAGCCGTAAATTGCCCCGTTGGGGTTGCAGGAACCCCAGCGCTGTTTCCTTCCCGAAGTGTTGATTCTTTGCTGTTTTGTTCCGCACTCCAAATGGTGCTGAATTTTTTTCTCTGCTTCTAAATTCTAATTTTGTCTCCTTCCGATGTCACCTTCCCCCTACCAAAAAAACTCTGTCTTTATTGTCAGCACCAGCTCACCAGGAGCTTTGATGTCTCTATCCGAAGTCACCCTGTGCAAGACCAGCCTGCCAAGCAGCGCTAGAGGATGACGGTGTTTCATTACAAGACCTTTGAAGTAGCAGAGGTACCACAAATGGCTGCTATTCAACATTTCTCCTTGATTATTATTTTTCCCTGCCAGACTTTCAGACCTCGTACAACATCAGCTCGCTCTCGACTTGGCTCCTCCGTTCCTTTTATGGTAAAGCTCTCATACAGAGAACATATGGAGCACTTGAGAGGCTGCCAAATGTTTAAATGACAAGGTTATAAATATAGAGACACGCACAGGGGGGTTTTCTCCCCCCTTAATGTATAGTTCTATTGGGTTGAGCCAAGGCAGACAGTAAATCAGACCGAACAACTTGTGTTGCCGCTACATTTATGGATTTCTAGCATGTAAAGGGTGGTACCCTCGTCTAGTAGAATGAAGTAAGTCACCCAGAGTTGATGTAGCTGTGAGGGAACGCTGAGCTGGCAGCCGCAGAGGGCACCTCTGAGAGTCCTGTACAACTGGATCTAGGGGATTCTACTGTGATGGGGGAGATTGAATGGGATGATCTTTCGAGGTCCCTTCCAATCCCCAGTGTTCTGTGTTTGTATGATTCCAAGAAGTCATCTTTGAGTTGGGTTTTGCAAAAGGCTTCTAACAGAATTCAGGGACTAGGGGTGTCCCTTGTCTCTCCAGCCATGGACCATCGTGATTCACCGACCTGAACAACCCCAGTACTAGCATAGGGTGGGGACTGACCTGTTGGAGAGCAGCAGAAGAGAAAGGGACCTAGGGGTCCTGGTGGTCCGCAGGATGGCCAGGAGCCAGAAATGGGCCCTGGTGGCCAAGAAGGCCAACAGCATCCTGGGGTGGATCAGAAGGGCTCCGGTTAGCAGATCGAGAGAGGTTCTCTTCCCCCTCTGCTCTGCCCTGCTGAGAGCACAGCTGGAATCTTGTGTCCAGATCCAGGCCCCTCAGGTTCAGAAGGACACAGAACTGCTGGAGAGAGTCCAGCGCAGAGCCATGGAGATGATGGACGGAGGAAAGGCTGAGGGAGCTGGGTCTCTTGAGCTTGGAAAATAAGAGCCTGAGAGGTGACCCCATGAATGTTGATCAGTATGGAAAGGAGGGGTGTCAGGAGGATGGAGCCAGGCTCTGCTCAGGGGCAATGATAGTTCAAGGGGCAGCAGGTTTAAGCTGGAACAGAGGAGGTTCCCCATCAGTGTTAGAACGACCTTCTTCCCAGTGAGGGTGCCAGAGCCCTGGCAGGGGTTGAGGTGTCACTTTCTCTGGAGATGTTTGAAACCCACCTCGGCCTGTTCCTGTGTGACTGGATGTAGGGGATCCTGATGTGGCAGGGGATTGGACCTGGATGATCTACCGAGGCCCCTTCCAGTCCCCATGTTCTGTGATGTCTCTTCCCTCTCCAGCCATGGACCATTCACATTCAGCAACCTGCTCCATCACTGTGGCAGGGGGATTGGACTGGATGATCTTTTGATGTCCCTTCCAATCCCTCATGTTCTGTGATTCCCACCATGTTACTACATTTTGCAGATAGGAGGTTTATCTCTAGGTGCACCAACTAGTTGATGAGATATGGGATTGATCCTGTGATCTGTGATTCTGTGAGAGGATCTGCCTTCTGCTCAGCCTTGCTTTCCACTCAAGCCTTTTGCTTTGGTAGGAATTAAACTGAGTGCAAGGCACCTTGTGTGAGGAGGGAAGAGGCTGCTGCTTATGAAAGTGATTTTTCTTTTGTAATATCTCCAGGAGGAGATATTTTACTCGTACAAAACAAAGGCTTCTGCCTCCCCAGGTCCTGCAGGTGTCATCTGCACCTTTGCTCTCGTGATGCTCCGCGTTATTTTTGTTACCCAGCTTTCATGGTTCACGTTTAATGAGAGACCGGTGCCCGCGAAGCTCCTGTGTTTCATCAGCAGGGTGCACTGGAAGTAGATGGAGCTTTGTGTTTGTTTTGTACCAGAAAGCAAAGGCTTTTCCACCAGCCCTGCTCTGCTAGAAGAGAGCTACCCCTGCACCAGAAATAAAACTCTGACAGAATCAGCAATTCCTAAAAATAATAATTTGGATTATTTGCAAACAGATGGCTGGAAACACAAACACTTCATCTCGCAATCATCACTTATCCCTTTGGCTGCCAATACTCCGCTGCACACGTCTTTGTTGCTCCGTGCTGATGATACCAATTGAAAGGAGCTGGAATGTCAGCCCCTACCTGCTGCACTTGCGAGCTAAGTGCCAGCTGGGCTGTTCCAGGGAAGAAGAATAGCTCTGCAGTTAAAGCATTTGGGTTGGGCTCTGGAGACTTGTGTTTGAGCCACGGCTCTGCCATAGATTTGCTATGTGACCTTGAGCAAATCACGCCCTTGGAAGCTCATCTGCCCATCTGCTAACTGGGGCTGTAATTATGATGGTAATGAATTTCACTTTGGAGTAGTCCTTAAGGTGACAGACCCAGAGTCAAAGTGTAGCTGCAGCGCAGCTCTGAAGACAGATTCCATCTGAGAGATGGTGGTGGAGGAATGGGTGGTTTCCGCAGAACTGACTGCTCAGTTCTGACAAAAGTAAAGTCACACAGAACTGGAAAATCCCAGAACATTAGGGATGGGAGGGGACCTCCAAAGATCATCTGGTCCAATCCCCCTGCCAGAGTAGGATCCCCTATATCCAGTCCCACAGAAACATGGCCAGGAGGTTTTGAAACGTCTTCAGAGAAGGAGACTCCACAACCCCCCTGGGCAACCCCTGCCTGAGCTCTGTCACCCTCACTGGGAAGAAGGTCCTTCTTACATTGATGGGGAACCTCCTCTGTTTCAGCTCACACCTGCTGCCCCTTGTCCTATCATTGTGTGCCCCTGAGCAGAGCCTGGCTCCATCCTCCTGACACCCACCCTTTCCATATTAATCAACATTCATGGGGTCACCCCTCAGTCTCCTTTTTTCCAAGCTAAACTGCATGGCTCAGCTCATTTCTCTGCAGTCCCACACTGTGCATCTCTCTTCTGTCTCTTGACGTGGTCCTTGTGCTGCTGCTTCTCTCTGGAGACCCACTATTTCTTTTCTTCAGCGAGTTCATCCCAGCCCAGGCTTTAGGATTTCTCTTCACCTTCTCTTCCTCTTGCCTTCCTTTACTTTCCAGGTGTTTGTGAGGATCCCCCATTTCAACAGGTGGAGCTGTACATCACTAAATGACTTTTTGTTTTAGCTGTTTAGGTTGTTTTGGGGTGATGGCCAACCTTTGTGCTGCATGGGCTCAAGAGAACCATGGGGTATGGGCTGCCCAGGGGGGTTGTAGAGTCTCCTTCTCTAGAGACGGTTCAAACCTGCCTGGCCATGTTCCTGTTCGACTGGATCGAGGGGGTATTGCTGTGGCAGGGGGATGGCACTGGATAGTCTTGCGAGGTCTCTTCTAATCCCTGATGTTCTGTGATTCTGTGACAGAGCAGAGGACACCAGGAATCATTCGCGGCCAGTAAGGGGTACAGCCACACGCAGTCTGCAAGCGGTTAGTCTCTGCTGATTCACACACCCTCCCGTCACTTTACCAGAATGGAGCAGTCACTGGCCAGATGTCCTATGCAGTGTGAGGACCATTAGTCCTCTCCTGCTTCCCAACAGGAGTTCATGTCTTGTATGGGTTAAGTGCTGTGTTAGCTCTCGTCAGCTGCTGCATCATCACCCTGTCAGCCTGTGTAAGCCTGGTGAGGCACAGTGAAACCCCCCTAGTTTCACATCCCCTCTCTTCAGTTCCCTATGAAAGACCTGCATTATAGAGGATGAGTTTTCTGAGGAGGGCTTTGGCAGCACCACTGCATCTTTGGCTGTGCTCAGAGCAGAGGTATCCCCATGGCAGCCATGGCTCTGGCAGACAAGGGCCTGAGGAGGATGCTCATTATGCCACTTACCTGAGATTCCTTTGCCCAGGGAGGTAGTTGAGTCCCCATCCCTCATTGTATTTAAAAGTCACTTAGATGTAGTGTTGGGGGATATGGTTTAGGGGTGACCTTGTAGAGTAGGGCTGCTGGTTGGACTTGATGATGCCAGGGGTCTTTTCCAACCTGAATGGTTCTGTGAGTCTGTGAAAACTGAGTAGAGTGAAGCAGAGGGAGTGCAGGAGGATGGTGAGGTGGTCTTGGGTATGTTCTGCTCTTCCAAGGCAGAAATCACAGCTTGTACATATGTGCAAGGAGGGTAGGAGACACCCTCTGTCCAAGTGTATTGTGTGGAGCACAAGAGACGTCCCTCATTGTTCTCTGGGCTGGGTGCTCCACTACCATTTTATCTTGCTTTTCCTGATGCGTAAGGGCATCAGGAACCGTTCTGGGCTGCGCTTGCCTGCAGACTTTAAATAGACCGGAGTTCAGCTGGGTTTTGGTTCACAAGTCAGTCAGCACGTCAGGGGGAAACTGTCTGCATATGTTTGCATCTCCTGAGTTTTGCTTCAGAGCTGTAGATTCAAACCAAATTGAGAGCTCAAAGGAGAACCTGGCTTGAACTTCAGCATCGTCTGACTTGGGGCTGGAGCTAAGCAAAATGTCTATATTTAGTTTTGTTTCAGATAGCTGCTGCCATAAAACCTCATGCAGGTCCCATGGCGGGCCTTAAAATTCACTCAGCACGAACCTCAGGTTCCCTTGAAACACTTGGTAATTTCAAAGCACCCTGCCTGCCAAAACCTGGGGTCCATAAGGAAAACCTGATGGAAACAGATCCCTTTCTATTCCTGCCGCCACCACCCCCGAGTCATTCCAGCCCTGCAGCACAGCCAGAGCCCCGAGTGAGCATGAGCTGTGCCAGTCTTCTAAAGGCAGATGTGGAATGAAACCCTGAGAGGCTGCTGCCCCAGGTCCTCCTCCCACTCCTGCAGCACTTCTCATCAATTCCAACAATATTTTCCTAAGTAATAGCTGGCCCAGACCTTGGCAAAGGGCCCCGCAGAGCCCTTTGTGTGGGTCCCCTCAGAGAAAAGTCTCCCAAGGCAGCGGGTGATGTGAATAACCCTGGAATGTTTTCCTTGGGCTGGGCCCACCGCACGCGGAGCCAGAGCAGGGCACATACATTACTAAAAATAATAGCCCAAAACTCCGGCGGTGGCGTTTTTTCATTATGGAGTCTATTAGCTCTGCAGTGAGGCTGCAGCACTCAGTCTCCCGCCTGTTCTGCGCGGAGGAGTTTATTAATGGTGCCTTTGTGTGAGAGGGATGGCACCGGGAGCCAGGCGGGCGGCATGAAGCTGCTCAGCAGCTATGGAGCAGCGACTAGGTGCTGGGTAATATCCTAAAGGACTCAGGGGCCCATAAATCAGTCAGCTGTAAATTCTGTTTAATGCTGAGAAATAACCGCCGAGCAAACAGATCTTTAACCTGTAAATGTTAATTCTGTTTGTTAATACTTAGTGGCTCCAGCAGTGCTCTGCGGCTACACCAGTCATTACTCACTTTGACTCCAGCCTGCTTCAGAAAAGCCTCTACGAGGCAACACCTCTTCCCCTTGTCCTGTCATTGGGTGCCCCTGAGCAGAGCCCGGCTCCATCCTCCTGACAACCACCCTTTCCATATTGATCAACATTCATGGGGTCACCCCTTAGGCTCCTTTTTTTCCCAGCTCAAGAGACCTAGCTCCCTCAGCCAGTCCTCAGCAGGGAGATGCTCCCCTCTCTCCATCATCTCTGTGGCTCTGCGCTGGACTCTGTCCAGCAGCTCCCTTTGGAACTGAGGGGCCCGGATCTGGGCACAAGATTCCTGATGTGGTCTCAGTTGCCCTCAATAAATGGAGAACCGCGAGAGAAACCAGTGAGGTTTGGTCTGGGTTTGGATTTTAGGGAGGTAGATGGATGGTAGCAGCATGAATCGCAGAACATTAGGAATTGGAAGGGACCTTGAAAGATCATGCAGTCCAGTCCCCCTGCCACAGCAGGATCCCATAGATGCAGTCACACAGGAACATGGCCAGGTGGGTTTGAAATGTATCCAGAGAAGGAGAGTTGACTGGATCTCTATGTTTGTCCATGAAAAGACTGTACAAATAGTTCTGTGACCTTCTGGAACTGAGTGGCCCAGAACTGGACACAATAGACCCTATAAATTAACTGAAGGGGACATTTTAATGCCAAGAGTTGACATAATGAGACTAAAAGATTTTTCAGTGCAGCTCCATTCCGTTACCTGAACTTACTGACTATAAATAAATATTTATGAAATTATTGAATATAAACATATATTTCTTGAAAGCTCTGTGTTTGAAAAACTCTTGTATTTATTTATGTTGGAATAGATCCTGGCAGTGTAGGACTAAGGAAACCATGTACTGCTCTTTCCTAAAGGCGTAGCTGCTCAAAAAGGACCCCAGCAGAAAGAACAAGGGAGAAACTGGGCAGACAATAAAAAGCAAGTGGCAAACAAGTGTAAACATTCTCCTTATCAAGCCCTTACAAGCAGGAGAAAGCGTGTAGCATGGTAATTAACACCTACTCATCACATTCTTCTAGAAGATTAAAGAACGGGTCCTAGTCCCAGTACTTTACTTTTGCAAATAGAATCAATTAATCTAATTGAAGAGAGAATCAGGGTTTGATTTGAGCTTTGGGAGCCCAGCTGTGATTCCCCTTAGCTCCTTCTGTCACCATCCCAGGATCCAAGTCTCTCTGGGAGGTGGAAACTCCTCGCTGTTTAGTTACACAGAGTCACAGAACATTAGGGATTGTTGTCCTTTGTTGTTTTGGCCTTTTCCTACACTTCCCCTCCCGTATAGGGCACCCATAACTCCGTAGGGGAGTCAAGAATGAACGTATCACACATTTAAAACAGTTTACAAAGAGAGTTACAGGAGCTACACAACAGCTTTCCCAACTGTGCAGAGGTACCTTAACGTGCTTCAGTCCGTCCATCAGGGATGTTTTTTTTCTAATGACGTAAATTAGACAAGGTAAAAAACCCTGACATCTGGACATACCAGACCTGTACTAATAAAAGGAATCAAAGATGCTCTGTCTGAATAGATCTGTGACTGTGTCAGAGCGGAGGAAAAGCCAGTCTGACCAATGTAACCAGGATGCACCATCATAACAATAAATAGCTCAGTTCCAGCTGGGCAAGGGTTCGGAAGTCTTTGTGCCCTGTGGCTTCTAAAATGCCCGTGACTATGCAAACATACATCTCTCCACTGATAACTTGCCTAAACTTTCAGGATGGGGGTGGTTAGCGGATCGAGAGAGGTTCTTCTCCCCCTCTACTCTACACTGGTGAGACCACATCTGGAGTATTGTGTCCGGTTCTGGGCCCCTCAGTTCAAGAGGGATGTGGAGCTGCTGGAGGGTGTCCAGCATAGAGCAGCGAGGATGATGAAGGGAGTAGAACACGTGGTCTGAATGTGGCGCCGGGCCTCCTCCCTGCTGGCCGCCGCAAAGATCCCCGGGAAATGGGGAGCTTCTGGAAGTGGAGCTTCTGGAGAGAGTTCAGCGTAGGGCAACAAAGATGATAAGAGAGGTGGAACACCTCCCTTATGAGGAGAG
>JAOXOE010000720.1:441370-455259 GCA_028565055.1 Phoeniculus purpureus | reverse complement strand
GGGGCTGGGGAGCAGTCTGGCAGAGAGGGACCTGGGGGTTCTGATTGACAAGAAGCTGAATCTGAGCCAGCAGGGTGCCCAGGTGGCCAAGAAGGCCAATGGCAACCTGGCCTGGATCAGACACTGTGTGTCCAGCAGGAGTAGGGAGGGGATTGTCCCCCTGTACTCAGCACTGGGGAGGCTGCATCTTGAGTACTGGGTCCAGTTTGGGGCACCCGAATCCAAGGGAGACATCGAGGTGCTGGAACGAGGGTGGAGGAGGGCAATGAAGCTGAGGAGGGGCCTGGAGAGTCAATGTGATGGAGATGAGATGGAGAGAGTTGGGTCTGTTTAGTTTGAGGAAGAGGAGGCTGAGGGGAGACCTCATCGCTCTCTACAATTCTCTGCAAGGACACTGTAGAGATGTTGGTGCTGGGCTCTTTTCACATGTCATTAGTGACAGAGCCAGAGGGAAGGGCTTCAAGCTTCACCAGGGGAGGGTTGGACTGGCCATCAGGAAGAGATTCTTCCTGCAGAGACTGGTCAAGGACTGGTCAAGCACTGAACTGAGCTGCCCAGGGTGGTGGTTGAGTCCCCATCCCTGGATGTGTTTCAAAGTAGCTTAGATGTGGTGTTGGGGGATGTGGTTTAGGGGTGACCTTGTAGAGTGGGGTTGATGGTTGGACTAGGTGATCCCAGGGGTCTTTTTCAACCTGAATGATTCTATGATTCAACACATAGAGGTATGTAGGTACCTCTTGGAGGTCTGTGTTAGCCGTATGAATTGAGCTCATGTCTGCATGGAACAGAGATATGGACATTGCTGTTAAAAGTTCTCATGAACAGGATTGCTGTGCAAACACCTTGATTTGCTGCTGCTACGTGGGATAGGATTCCAAGGATTCGGTGGATGAAAGAGCCCTACTAATGAAACCTTTGTCATTTGTACGTGATTCTCAGATTCTCCTCTTGAGGGTTCTGGCTCCTATTTTCAAAGAAACCAGAGCTATTTCTCCTATTGAAACCTTAAGGGGTTTATCCTTTTTTACACTAAAAGGCTGCAGACTGTCCTTGCGGTAGAAGGGAACATTAATTTCTGTGCAAGTCTTACCCAGAAGGTTTTGTATCCCCGTGTTATTTAGGCTCCTTTGAAAAGTCTGCCTGATGCAAGAGCCTTCTTTACACAAAGCCAACTCCCATTAAGAAAGGCAGGGCTGTGAAAATAAACTTGCTCTATTCATGGAGAGTCAGATCCAATGCGTCCCTCTAGGTTTCTAATTCACAGACTTTTTAGTGGCCGCCTTTGAGGACCCGGCCGTCTTGCTCTGCTCATTTGCTTCTCCATAGACGGCGCGGTGAAGCTAGTTTGTTGCTTTGGATTCCAGCACAAAGGAGGAAAGTTGACTTACAGATGAATCAGGATGGCTATTCCCTGATGTAGTTTCTGGAAGCCTTGTTGTTTGGTTCAGTCTGTGAGGAAGCTGCAGTCTCTCTTGCCATGAACCACTCAGATTCAGTGGGATGGGGCTACTCAGAGGGGATGTTGCCTGTGTGTGGTGCAGCTAATGTCAGGCTCATGGCGCTGGACAGGTGAGGAGAGCCCTCTGGTATGTTGGGTATGTGTGGTTAAGGTGCTCCTGACCGAGAAGGTTGTGTGTGGAGTGACAACTGTTCGTTATTTCACAGAATTGCAGAACATTGGGGATTGGAAGGGACCTCGAAAGATCATCCAGTCCCATCCCCCCACCACAGCAGGATCCCTTAAATCCAATCACACAGCAGTATGTCCAGGCAGGTTTGAAAAATGTTGTGGAGGAGACTCCACAACGCCCCTGGGCAGCTCCTGCCAGTGCTCTGTCACCCTCACTGGGAAGAGGGTCCTTCTCACATTGATGTGGAACCTCCTCTGTTCCAGCTCACACCCATTGCTCTGTGTCCCATCATTGGGTGCCCCTGAGCAGAGCCTGGTTCCACCCTCCTGACACCCACCCTTCACATATTTGTAAACACTGATGAGGTCATCCCTCAGTTTCCATTGCCTTCTGTGAGGAAATGACCAGAGCATAGAAAAACCAGAGCAAACCAGTGACTTTCTGCTTTGTTGTGAGGAGCATCTTTCAAAGGGAAGTCATTAGTTACTGAATCATTAACGCAAACTAAACAGATTGTCACTGAAAGTAATGATCTTGTTTGTGTCATGATTCCTCAAAGGCTGTAGGCACATGGTGGCCTTAAGGGTGTATTTCCAGAGCAGGACTTTGTGAAAGGGCTGCTGTTTCCTTTTGGGGTAACCGTAGATGGAGGGGAGGGGGACGTATTTACTTTGGTTGAATGTCCAGGAGCCCAGGTGCTTAGAGGAGTGCTGCTAACTTCTCCTGCTTTGGCTTGCATACAGTTTAAACAAGACCAAGAGTAGCAGCAGTGCTTTTCTTGCATCAAATCCTTTAGTGAAATAAATCACTCAAGACTTCAGGGTCGGGCTGGGGTTTTTTTATGCTGAGTTTTGGCCCTTAGGGAACCTTTCCCACACAGTTTGTAATGTCCTGTAAATAGGGAGATTATGGGCAGAATAAATACCAGACAGCTGTGAGCTGTGAGCCTGTAATGCCAGTAAAGGGATTTGGTGCTTCCATAAACCAGCAAAGCAAAGTTTGAGCATCTTGAAAGCTATTCAGACCCTCCAAATGGAATGAGTGTTCAATGATTCAGCTCCGTTTTGATTTGGCATAACATACAGATCTGAGCAGATGATTTATCCTGGCAGGATGGAGCCCTGTGCGCTTACAAGAGCTCCCATATCATCTCTTGGCTACTAGCACTAACTATTTCATTTCTATTTTCCCCGTTGTTCTCTCTTGTCTTTTCTGTGCCCTTCACGCTCTAGTCATAAAGTCCTGAACTTGTTTGTTTCGCAGAGACAGTTCACACGCTGGTGCTCGATCGGAGCCAGAGTGCCTGATGATACCTGTGTGAACAGTGCAGGAGCAGGCAGGGCTCCTCCATGAGATGCTGAGCAGCAGCCTGCATTCTGGAGAGCAGTTCATTCAGTCAGATTGCTCTGGACAAGCTGAATTAAGGAACTGTCATGGGTGTTGACGTGCTTTTGAGCCTGGGGTAGAGATGCTTTTGTAGGTCTGTTAGACCCAGTTGACAACCACTTGCACTTACGAGCAGCTGCTCAGCCCTGTGATGTGGAATGGTGGAAGAACCAGCTGCTTCTGCACTGTGCTTCCAGTGACCTGTAATGGTCAGGTTTTCCCATTGCCTGAACTTTAGGTCCTCTCCAGTGTTGCTCAGGCAGCTGAAATCATGAATCTAATCTTTTTTCTCCAGAAAGATGTAACTGCAAATCCCTGATGTGTGTCACACAGGATTGCAGAACATGAGGGATTGGAAGTGATCTTGAAA
This sequence comes from Phoeniculus purpureus, assembly GCA_028565055.1. NCBI lineage: Eukaryota > Metazoa > Chordata > Aves > Bucerotiformes > Phoeniculidae > Phoeniculus > Phoeniculus purpureus. The sequence goes on along the minus strand of JAOXOE010000720.1, from coordinate 451,872 downwards.
GATCATCCCATCCAGCCCACCAACCACAGCAGGATCCCCTAGATCCAGTCGCACCCTACCTTACAAGTTCCCCCCTAAACCACATCCCTCAACACCTCATTCAAATGAGCTTTAAGCACATCCAGGGGTGGCGACTCAACCAACTTCCTGGGAAGCCCATTCCAGTGCCTGACCACCCTTTCTGTGAAAAAAATTCTTCCAGGTATCCAGTCTAAACCTCCCCTGTTGTATCTTGAACCCCTTTGCTCTTGTTCTAATTGCTTGTGAGAAGAGACCTGCACCAACTTCTCCACAACGTCCTTTCAGGTAATTGTAGAGAGTGATTAAGTCTCCTGTCAGCATGTCTTTCATTCTTTCCTCATCACATTTATTCTCCAGGCCTTTCACCAGCTTAGTTACCCTCCTCTGCACCTTCTCCAGCACCTTCTCATCTCTCTTATCTTGAGGTGCCCAAAACTGGACACAGTACTCAAGATGTGGCTCCTGAGCACACTGAAGGGTGGCCTCTTCTCCAGACTGAACAACCCCACCTTGCTCAGCCTGTCCTCAGAGGAGGAGGTGCGGCAGCCCACTGGTCATTTGAGTTACTCTCCTCTGGACCTCTTCCAGGAGCTCTGTGTCCTTCTCATGTTGGGGACTCCAGAAGTGGACCCAGTACTCAGGTGGGGTCTCACCAGTGCACAGCAGAGAGGGAGAATCCCCTTCTGTGACCAACTGTCACCTCTTCTTTTTTGGCAGCCCAGGATATGTCTTAGTTGGTTCTAATCTAGAATGTCCACCTTATGTAGCCAAACCAGACAGACTAGAATGATGATGTTCAGAGAGGAAAATCTAAGCTCACCTGTAGGAATTTGAAATGTCAATAGAATGCGCTGGTACAGGGGAACACTCGATCAGCAGTTGGAAAGTTGGCTGAGATTTGTGCAGCAGGGATTCTTGCTGAAAACTTGAGCACAGATGCAGTTCTGTCAACTGGGTTTCTGGAGAAAGACAATTGAAGCATTATATCAAAAACTGGTCTTCTGACAGCCCTGTTGGGAAATCATGTTCTGCTCCTGAAACCCTCATCAGTAGCACCGGTTGGAGGTTTTGCAACAGCATAGTCATTTCATCCTGAAATACTGACTCTTTAACCAAGCATGCTGATTTCTGACAAGCAGAACAGCACAGTGCTGGGATCAGGCTTGTCATGAAGATGTTGGTCAACCGCCTGCTTGGCTCAGCAATGCCAGTATTCTGAAAAGTCATGGAGCTAGGGAGAACTGTTGTCGCCTCTGCTACCAGCACTCAGTCCCAGGAGCATGTTCTGATCAAAAACACTGCTGTTGGTTTATTGTTTTTAACCTAAAATCACATAGGAATTTATCTTTGAAAGTTTAGGAATTTATCTTTGAAACTCATCTGAAGATTGAGTTGATTCTCTTAAAAATTATCACTGAGCAAAAGTAGAAAAGCTGCCAGGGAAAATGTGTTTTAATGATTTTACAGACAGTACTCTGCTCAGAACATGGGCTTGGGAAGATGATGCTCACAGCAAGTAAATGTCTGTCTGTCCCTTGGTATTTTTGCTCTCCCAGTGCATTTGTGCCGTCTTTACTTCACTTTGTGTGTGTCAGTAGCAGTGTTCTGCACTAAATTGCACCATGTTCAGGGTCAGGCCCAGGAAAGGCTTGAGGGAGCTGGGTCTCCTGAGCTGGGAAAAAAGGAGCCTGAGGGGTGATCCCATGAGTATTGATCAGTATGGAAAGGGTGGTTGTCAGGAGGCTGGAGCCACACTGTACTCAGGGGCACCCAGTGATAGGACAAGGGGCAGCAGGTATCGTCTGGAACAGAGGAGGTTTCCCAACAATGTGAGAAGGACCTTCTTCCCAGTGAGGGTGCCAGAGTCCTGGCAGGGGCTGCCCAGGGGTGTTGTGCAGTCTCCTTCTCTGGAGACATTTAAAACCCTGCTGGCCATGTTCCTGTGCGACTGGATGTAGGGCATCCTGCTGCAGTAGGGGGATTGGACTGGATGATCTTTCAAGGTCCCTTCCAATCCCCGATGTTCTGTGAGCCTGTGTTGCTTTATAGCCTTATGCGTGTCTTGTGGTCTGTTCTGGATGGCAGAAATGACAGAGATTGTGTTGTCGGGGAAGGTGTTCATTAGACCTGTTCTACTCATTCCATGGCAAGAATCTCCGTAGACAGGATGGACTACAGGATGGACAGTAGAATCATTTGAAAGGAGAAGGTAAAGCTTGTCTACCTGTTCAGGTCAGCTGTCAGTGGGGAGGTTCCTGTACCTGTTGGTTCATAGCAGCACGTGGGTACCAGTAGTGAAGGGCAATAATGAAGATGTGCAGGCACACTGAAGGCAGCGGGATTTGGTGACGTAGTTCAGACCCTTTATAGTGCCAGAACCTAACTGTGGCACAAAATGCTGGAGTGTGTGTGGCAGCCTGGGTTGCAGCAATAAAAGCTTTCAACTGATGGAGCAGACAGAACAGATTCACCAGCTGATTTATGTGGCCCTTTCACTGAAGCTCGAGTTCAGAAGGGACTGGTACATTAATATCACCTACATGACAAAGGAGTGCAGTTGAGAGCAGCTCAAAACCACAACAGGGCAGAGCAGGGTATTTCTGCTGCCTGACAGTCCCCTACCTGTTGCTTCCTTTTAATATCCTCCATCATAAATGGTAGGATTCCTCACAAGGCTCAGTCTTTCACAAGGTCTTTAATGGCTACAGAGGGAAGAAAACAGAATGATGAATAAAAGGAGAATGAGCTATTGGAAAGAGGAAACACAGTGAAGGAGAGAGGAGGAAGAAAGACTCAGCAAGGAGTTCTGCTCTTACAAAACGGTGCTTTACCAAGCCTTCGTGTTGTGGTGCGGTTTCTCTTTCCAAGTACCTTTAATTCTGAGGTGTGTTGTTACCCTCTGTGTTACAGTTGGATAAATCCTGAATCTAAGAAGGATGCAGCCATCATCTCTAAAATGTAGTGACTCTGTATTTTTTAGTGACTCATTTGTGCTCTTCCAACTTTTAGAAGCCAGTTTGTGTTGGGCAGTGTCCCAGGCAGCTTGAGCAACAGGAACCATAGGGGCTGGGCTTATTCTGACTGCTGTGCTCTCTGAGAGGAATTCGTACATGCGAATGTGGAACTTCCTGGTCTGATACTCTACAGGGAATTTGAAGTGTTAACATAAGAGAGAGAAAATCTTCCTTCTAATGCCAAGTGGGTCTGCACAGCACGACTGTTCCTTATCCAGTGCTTGTCCCAAGTACAGGGTTTTCTTAGGAGGAAGGCTACTGCTTGGACTCACAGAAATGGAACAAGCACTCTGCAGGGATGGAGAAGCATATGGAGCAGTAGCTCACTTGAGGCAGCAGTGGGAAATCTGTGTTTGAAAGAGCTCAGCCCCAGATACGAGTTCTGGAGTCACATCTGAGCAGCTGCAGCATCATGGCCTTGGCTGGCTGAGAAAGGCTCTACTCAGGCTGAAGGATGGGCTCTTCAGATTGGTGTAGCACAAACCATCACCAGTTTGATGTCAGGTTCTCGACTGAAGAGCTGCCTTATACCAACAGCTGAGCTTTGTTTTTTAAGATGGGATTTTAGGAAAGCTTTAACATGGGGATTAAAGTCACGCAGTTGGGCATGAAAGCAGATTTTCATCATTGTTATTTTAAAAGAAGGCATTCAATTGAAATCTGGATACAGGGTTTATCGATTAACTTAACAGTTTGTGTTAAAATTATGTCACTTGTGTGTGAAAAGACAACCGATGCTAGAGGATAGGACTGTAGTATCCTGCATTGCCTGGGCTTTCATCACTTCATCACACACACTGCTTCAGAACCAGCATCCTGATGGGGAGCTGACAGATAACTAAGGTAAATAAGAAGTGCTAGAAACTAAAAAAATAGAGAGTTGTTTTTTTTTTTAAATAGGGGCATCCCATGATATATTTCTCCATATTGAGGGTCCAGACTTGAGAGTCATCGTTCTCATAGCCACAGTGTGAGAAGAGCCTGAGTATGTGCAGCTCAGAGAAGAGGAGACTCAGGGGCGACCGTCTCCCTCTCTCCAACTCCCAGAAGGGAGGTTGTACTCAGGTGGGGGTCAGGCTCTTCTCCCAGGAAACCAGCACCAGGACAAGAGGGCAGAGCATGAAGCTGCCAGAGGAGGGTTAGGTTGGATGTTAGGAAGCCCTTCCTTATGGAAAGGGTGATCAGATCCTGGGCAGTGGTCGAGTCCCGATCCCTGGAGGAGGTGTTCAAGGCCAGCCTGGCTGTGGCCCTTAGTGCCTTGGTCTGGCTAATGGGGTGAGGTTAGGGGTTGGGCTGTATGAGCTCAGAGGGCTTCTCCAGCCTCAATCACTGTGTGATTCTTTGTCTTCATTACAACATAGTCCCTTTCACTCTTAACCTATGTAACATAAATATTTAAGACTAATAAATTGACTATGTTAAATGCTACACAAGAGTAGCCCTTAAATCTGCTCATCTTGAGATGAATCCGTTGAATTATTTTGCTCTTTCCAGTGATCTTCTGTGTCAAAAATCCATCAATTTTTTATTGTTTCAGATTCATCCAGGGTTTGACCTTCAATCTTTTGAATGCCTCTTAAATCAGAGTTACAGTGCATCTGGCATCATAACAAAAGTGATATTAAATCAGAAGGAAGAGTTGCTCACAATGAAGCATCTCCCAAATTGCTCAGAGCTACTTAATTCATTATGCAGCTCTCTAATGCCTTGAAAACCAGTCTCCATTCCCAACAGCCATGGCATGTGGCAGGTTAGCTGGGGCTGTTTCAGGGCTTGAATTTCCACAGAGCCCCACTGCCTGTGCACACGGAGAATGAGAGCAGGTCTTGTTTAGTAGGTCAGTGATACTGGAGTGAAATGCAAATGCACGGGCAAACCTCGCAACACAGATCCTGCTGTTTACTCTCTGGGGCTTTCCTCTGTGTTTGGGCTAATGTTTAGAAAAACATTTTATGAAGTTTTTCAATTAAATATTAATGCATCTTCTTCAAAGAGAAACAAAGATTTATAGTGCTGAAGTGAAAAAGAGAGGATGAGAGAATTGATAGCATGGTTGGGCAGGAGGGTTCGGCACGAGCTATGAACGCTCTTTTCTCGTTTATTTGAGAAGCTAAATATAGGAGATGAAGCAGAATGTGGGTATGTATGAGCTGTGCTCTAACTGTGTGGAGGGCCTGATCATATATGGTAAATAGGGCTCTTTCCACTCCCTGTGGTCTGTCACTGCTTTATTTGTACATGAGCATTCTCTTCAATTTCATAGAATCATAGAATCATTCAGGTTGGAAAAGACCCCTGGGATCATCAAGTCCAATCATCAACCCCACTCTACAAGGTCACCCCTAAACCACATCCCCCAACACCACGTCTAAGTGACTTTTCAACTCATCCAGAGATGGGGACTCAGCCACCACCCTGGGCAGCTCAGTCCAGGGCCTGACCACTCTCTCCAGGAAGAATCTCTTCCCGATGGCCAGTCTAACCCTCCCCTGGTGAAGCTTGAAGCCCTTCCCTCTGTTTCTGTCATTACTGATCTGTGAGAGGAGCCCAGCACCAACATCTCTACAGTGTCCTTTCAGAGAGCTGTAGAGAGTGGTGAGGTCTCCCCTCAGCCTCCTTCTCCTCATAATAAACAGCCCCAACTCTCTCCATCTCTGCCCATCACATTGATTCTCCAGGCCCTTCCCCAGCTTCGCTGCTGCCCTCTGCCCTCACTCCAGCACTTCAATGTCTTCCTTGGACTCAGATGCCCAAAACTGGACCTAGTAGTCAGGGTATTTCAAGTATTTTAAACACTTAGGGAAGGGGGAAGGAAAAAACCCAATTCAATTAGACTCTACAGTTAAGACAACTAATATATTTTGGTATTTTAAAATTCAGTTGAACCTGTAATAAATAATTTACTTTTAGCAGCACGAGAAGGAAGTGATAACCAGTGTTGCCTCTTGGCAAGAGCGGGTATGTGGGGTGCCTGATTCATCAGCACTAGACTGCACTACCTCATGTATATGGAACAGACTGCAACAACTTCCAGTTTACTTGAGGGAACGAGACATGTTTAAGATTCTGCATACTCCTAGATATTCTTCAAGGTTACCAGAAGGCACGAAGACGTGTTCTGAACCGGAGGTCAAAATCGTAGCAAAGAGATGCCAAGAGAAAGACGTGCTATTTGTAAAGTTCTTGTGGATCCCATTGCAAAGAGAGGAGGCATTCTGTGCTTGTTAAGTGCTTTGCTTTGCCTGCCTGGTTAAAAGGTATCAGCTAGGAGAAATGTCAGGACAACACAAAGGAACTAATAATCTGCAGGGCTTTTGCTTAAGATGCAGCAGTGTGAAAAATGCCTTGTTGCTGTGGGTCAGACCAAGGCACCGCATAGGAAAGATGTAGTAGCTTTGCTAACGAGCAGTGCTTCTGTCCGTCTCCTTGGACTTGTTAATGTTGATCATTGTTACCTGTTTATGCAGAGCCCTCTCAGCTTCCTGTGGCTCCCCTATCAGACACCGGCTTGAGCACAGAAGGGAAATGCTGTTCATTCACAACATGTTGCCTGCTCCACCCTCAAGCTAACAGGAGAAGGGTGAACCCTTGCCTGTCTTCTCTCTTTCTGTCATGATTTACTCTGACTTATTTAATGTTGACCTGGATAGGAATGATCAGTGGAAAGTGGTGTTTGCTTGTTGAGATGTTTGTACTGTAGGAGAACTAGAGAACCTGAACTCAGCTGCCAGGAGACCATCACAGTTGCCCATTAATTGTCCTTTTTAATGGACAGTTGCCTATCCATGTATCAGCATATTCCCAGAGCTCATAAGAAAATACTAAGTAAAAAAACCTGCGCAGATGCTTGTGTGCAGATATGTTCCAGTACACAGCAGCAGCCATCAGATGGGTCTGTTTTCTCAGTCTGTTTGCAAACCTGTTGAATTATTTCCTTGACTAAAACCAAGGGAAGGGAAGACTGCTGAGACTGCTGTTACCTTCTCTCTCCCAACAATCAAAGAAACCTGTTTGGGGCACCTGAGTCCAAGGGAGACATTGAGGGGCTGGAGTGAGGGCAGAGGAGGGCAACAGAGCTGGGGCAGGGCCTGGAGAATCAATCTGATGAAGAGAGATGGAGAGAATTGGGGCTGTTTAGTTTGAGGAAGAGGAGGCTGAGGGGAGACCTCATCGCTCTCTACAGCTCTCTGAAAAGACATTGTTGGTGCTGATCTCACAGATCAGTAATGACAGAAGCAGAGGGAAGGGCTTCAAGCTTCACCAGGGGAGGGTTAGGCTGGCCATCAGGAAGAGATTCTTCCTGGAGAGAGTGGTCAGGCCCTGGACTGGGCTGCCCAGGGTGGGGATTGAGTCCCCATCCCTGGATGAGTTGAAAAGTCACTTAGATGTGGTGTTGGGGGGTGTGGTTTTAGGGGTGACCTTGTAGAGTAGGGGTAATGGTTGGGCTTGATGATCCCAGGGGTCTTTTCCAACCTGAATGATTCTGCAGTCTGAAAAATGAAGAGTAAACTGCTAATTATAGTGTCCTTGTGCTCCATTCAGGTGCAAAGTGAAGGGGATGTTATATGCTGAGTCCATGCAGCTGTTATTAAATGATGTGGAATTAAAAGACTAGGGCAATGCTCACCACTGCTAGAAGAATGGAAGACAAAAGTATTTCTAATTCCCCTGCGTAGTCTGTTAATGATGTTGGAAAAGCAACATTTATTGAAGACTTATTTCATGATGAGTTACTTTTAATGGCAGAGCATCCCTCTGACTTAGAACATCAGGATGAGAAGGAGCCGGCAATCTGGCAACCTATTCAAGAAGCAACAGCAGCAGCTCTGACACAGGAGCAAAAAACATTCACTCCTCTGCCTTTGCTCCAGAATAGGAGAGGAGCGTCAGCCGCACCAAATGGTTGAGAGTCGTGCCCAGCTCCAGTCCAGGGCTTGGAATGGAAACAAGAGTGCTTCTAGGGCTGAGGAGATGCTTCACTTGCTAGCATCTCTTTTAACATTATGACCTTTACAGGCATAGCCTGTTATTGTAAAGGTTATTTCTGCTTCTTTAGAGGGGGGAATAAAATGGTTTGAGCATCATTGCTGACAGGAATGCTGTCATTGTAAAAATTAGGTTATAATGAATATGAGTTTCAGAAGAAGACTGCGGAGTAGGGCCCATCTGCTTCCCTCTGGACGGCAGCATGAAAGGGAACAGATGGGCATGAATTATGCCAAAAATGGCTGGGAGAGGCCAGACAGCTCCATAGTTGTGTTTCGTTCTCATCAGCCACTCGAAGATCCCTTTCCTGTGTGCATCTTACAGTGCACGGCTGCTGCTGGGTGGATCCAGAACTGGGAGCAGCTCCTGCAGCTCAGGTCCTGTCTGGTTGCTAGTTCTGGTTCTCCCTCTTGTTTTGCCCTGGAGATCACAAGAACATCCTTATGTTTTGAATCACACAATCCCAGAACATTTGGGATTTAGTCCCGTAGTGTCATTAGTGAGTGGCTGTGCCTGAGCTGTAGACATGGAAATGTGATTTGGGGAAGCAGAAAGATTGGAACTCCCAGTAAGACTTGGCTTAAATTGAAACCCACTCTTCTTCATAGCCGATAGTGGAATTCTGGATGTAAAGAGAATACTCCTTGTTTCTGTAGTAAAAGACCACTGGCATGGTAAAGTGCTTCAACAGTGTCAGAAAACTTCCTCTGCCTTCCATTTTTGAAACTGATAAGACTTAAGTGTTTTTGGCAGAACATTTGGGGACACTCTGTGTTGGTTTTGACATGCAGGAAGACAGTAGTTGGAGTTAGAATTTGTTCCACGGAAAAAGGGAAACGATCATCACTGATGCATGTGATGCTGTGTTGGGTGTTTTGTAATGGGTCCACTTTCTGGAGTCCCCAACATCAGGAGGACAGAGAGCTTCTGGAAGGAGTCCACAAGAGAGGAACTCCAGTGCTCAGAGTGCTGGAGCACCTCCCCTGTGAAGACAGACTGAGCAAGGTGAGGTGGTTCAGCCTGGAGAAGAGGAGGCTCCTGGGGGACCTTTGAGCAGCTTCCCAGTCTCTGTAGGAAGGGGGCTCCAAGAAAGCTCGGGGAGGGCTTTTGACACAGGTGAAAGCGAGAGGACAAGAGGAAAGCATTCAGATTGGAAGAAGGGAGATGGAGGTTGTCCATGAGAAAGAAATTCTTTGCTGTGAGGGTGGGGAGATGCTGGAGCAGGCTTCCCAAGGCAGTTGTGGCTGCCCTATCACTGGCAGTATTGAAGGGCAAGATTGTCTGGGGCTCTGAGTAACCTGCTCTAGTGAAGGTGTCCCTGCCTGTGCAGGGGGTTTGGAACTGGATCTTGAAGGTCCCTTCCCACCTTGGCTGTGCTGGGATTCTCTGATAATCTGTATTTCCAAGGTGGTATAACCCCAGATGCCTTCAGGAAAGCAGAGCTAGAAAGGGGGACAAATCTTGTAGAGCTACAGGAAGAGGGGAGCGTAGGTTCCATGAGAAGTGGCTGACTTTGGGAGAAGATGAGCAGTGTGTCAGTCTGTGTCACTCCTTGGGAAAAAATGTAAATGGGAAACTTTACTCTGGGAACCAGTAGGCTACTACAGTCATTAATTGATGTTTTTGCTGCTTCTCTTCATTGTGAAGTCAATCTTTCAGTCTTTGACTGCCTCAAGGTCTGCCCATACTTCAGGGCTTTGTGGAACTACTAGAAAAATAACCCATTTGGTGTTTTGCCATGAAAAATGTGAAGTGAGTCTTTGAACGTTGACTAAAATCTCATTACTTTGGTGGCAAATGAGGCCTGAAACATATTGTCAAAAATAGAGAGCCCCAAAGCGTAGTGGCACTAAATATTTTATCTTGGTGGAATGTACTACAAAGGGGTTGAACTCTAAATCAAGATGGTGTGCTTAAGCTCACGGCATCATCCATCAGACACACAGTCATTGCTGCAGAATTTGTCCATGATGGCAGCTTTAATGAAGTTCCATAATTTCTCTCAACCTCAAAGACCTATTATTTCAGCTGCGTGAAGGCATAAATCTACCACCGCTGTGTCAACCCTGGCCTTGCTCAAGGCTCAGACTATTGACTTTATGGTGAGAGTTTCAGGGTAATCTTTTACATCCTGTTCATTCCTGTCGCAGTGTGAGATGTGTGGCAGCAGCTCACTGTTCTCACACCCTGGTGGTTGGGTGGAAGGGCAGGAGCGGGAGTGAAACTAAGAAGACAGTCTTGTTTAGTTGAGATGGAGCCAGCTCTGCTCAGTGTCATCTAATGATAGGACAAGGGGCAGTGGGTGTGAGCTGGAACAGAGGAGGTTCCCCATCAATGAGAAAAGGACCTTCTCCCAGTGAGGGTGCCAGAGCCCTGGCAGGTGCTGTCCAGGGGAGTTGTGCAGTCTCCTTCTCTGGAGATGTTTCAAACCCTCCTGGCCATGTTCCTGTGTGACTGGATGTAGGGGATCCTGCTGTGGCA
>JAOXOE010000720.1:375698-436902 GCA_028565055.1 Phoeniculus purpureus | reverse complement strand
TCTCTGGGGACTTTCAAGGCCCGCCTGGATATGTTCCTCTGTGATCTGTGTTAGATAGTTTTGTCCTGCTCTGGCAGAGGGGTTGGACTTGATGATCTCTTTGGGTCCCTTCCAACCCCTAACATCCTATGATCACACAGACATAACCTGCTCTATTCTGGACACAGAGCAAGTCATCGTGTTGCACACCCATAGGTCCCTGTGCATGGCTTGGCAGGGGAGGAAGGAGGAAGGGGATGGCAGATCGCTGCATCCATTCCTAGCAAATAAAAGCATAGATTCCTGAATATGGAAGCAGTTTCCTGTGCTGATGCCCAGGTGACAGAATAACAGAGCTGAATAGAAGAGGATCTCTGTTCATTTATTCCTCCTCGTAATTATACAGCTCTTAGCTAGAGGAACGATATTCTTACCCACCACAGTCTTTGCTCCAAATATTGCTGTTACCTGATTGTCAGGCAAACGTGCCAAGTAATAAATGGATTTTCATAGAAAACACAGTGGGTGAGAGCAATGTGTCAGCAGCCCTGTGACAAACAAAAGCTCAGACTGAGCAGGGGAGGAGGAATATGGCCCCTCTGACTTGCCATGAGACTGGGTAATGAGGGGCAGGCCATGCCACTCATTTTGATAAAGCAGCCGCTTTGCTGAAGGCACAGAAAAGTGTTTTAAAGTGACTGAATGTTAGCAGTAAGAATGGTTGGTTGAATCGGCCTGGCTTGTAACCCACAAATATAGATGTGTGCTCATCAGAGCTCAGATCTGTGCTTGTGCTTCACTTGGCTCATGGGAACAAGCTGGGATGGGTCTGGTTAATGAGCCAGTTCTATTCAGACCAGATCACAGTCGTGCAGCATGCTGTGCTAAGCTAAATTGCTGTGTAAATAGTGGGTCGTTGTCTCTGCATCTCATACTCCTGGCAATACAGAGAAGAATCAGCATGGCTTGTCAGCCTGAATTCATGATTTTTCTCTTCCTCCAACTTGTTTAGGAGGGAGGGTTGCTTCATGGAGAAAAGCAGGAAGTCCCTGTTTCACTGGTCTCCTGTTTATTCATAGGGATAATGCAGAACAAGCTATATTTAAGCGAAGCTTTGGCTTAAAAAAACCTAACTAAGCTTGTTTCAAGGTCAGAGCTCCATTGCTTATTCAAGTTGTGTCCTTGGTTTCCTGCCCTTTCTCTCTAGCGGTTCATCTTCATTCCTGTGTCACACAGATGCTTCTTGTCTGCCCACTTCTCTCACAGACACACATCACTTCACAGATTAATAACTAATGGCACTGAGTGCTTTCACGTGCTCTGCCTATGCCTCTGTGACGTAGGGCTGATTCCTGGGTTTACTGCAGTGTTAAGCATTGCCTGTATAGAGGCAGAAAATTATTGGTAATGGAATAAAGAGCAGCTATTTCACAGAATCACAGAACATTACGGATTGGAAGGGACCGCCAAAGATCATCCAGTCCAATCTCCCTGCCGTAGCAGGATCCCCTAGATCCAGTCCCACAGGAACATGGCAAGGCGGGTTTGAAACGTCTCCAGAGAAGGAGACTCCACAACACCTTTGAGCAGCCCCTGCCAGGGCTGTGTCACCCTCACTGGAAAGAAGGGCTTTCTCACATTAATGTGGAACCTCCTCTGTTCCAGCTCTCACCCTTGCCCTGTCATTGGGTGCCCCTGAGCAGAGCCTGGCTCCATCCTCCTGACACCCACCCTTCACATATTGATAACATTAATGAGGTCACCCCTCAGGCTCCTTTTTTCCCAGCTCAAGAGCCTTTCCAGCTGTCTCAGCCTTTCCTCATCAGGGAGAAAGTCCACTCCCTTTATCATCCCTGTGGCTCCTTGCTGGACTCTGTGCAGCAGCTCTGTGTGCTTCTGGAACTGAGGGGCTCAGAACTGAACCCAAGATTCCAGCTGTGGTCTCAACAGGGCAGAGTAGAGAGGGAGGCAAACCTCTCTCCATCTGCTAACTACCCCCATTCTGATCCACCTCAGGATGCCATTGGCCTTCTTGGCCGCAAGGGCATCCAAAAGGGCAGGTATGATGCCATTCATACTAAAGGATTTTGAAATGTCTATCCTAATTACTATGATAATTCTGTGTAGTCACCATTATTTTTTGCCAATAGAACACATACATCTTTAATTTCTAAAAACAGTCAGTGTAATAGCACTGTCCCAGTATCTTGGCTGGTTTTCTTAGCACTGCCTTAGAGCAATTCTACATAAAGAAGGAATTTAAGTTGAAATCAATAATTAAAAAACCCTACTTTGTTTTCATCTTTCTCACAACTTTTTTTGAAACATGCCCCAAACGCCTGTTTCTGTCTCTGTTCATTTCACTTCCCCTGCAGTGACCCTCTACTGCATAGTGTCTGTGTAAACACAATTAATTTCAGCATTAACAGTACAGAGTCCTTAAGGCCAGGTATGTAAATGTAAAGTGCTGCAAGCACTGTGGATTTGTTGAAGACACTTAGCTTGGTGAGCCAGATCCTGCAGCACCTGCCCTACCAAGACAAGCTGAGCAAGGTGGGGTGTTTCAGCCTGGAGAAGAGGAGGCTCCCAGTGGTAGCAAGAAGACAAAGGGAAAGGGTTCCAGACTTGAAGATGGGAGATTGGGGTTGGCCATGAGGAAGAAATTCTTTGCTGTGAGAATGGGGAGATGCTGGAACAGGTTGCCCAAGGCAGCTGTGTCTACCCCATCACTGGCAGTGTTGAAGGGCAGGTTGGCTGGAGCCCTGAGGAACCTGCTCTAGTGAAGGTGTCCCTGCCTGTGTCAATTTTGGCCATTCTGTGATCCTTGGCTTTTAAAAGACAGTGGTTTCAGCGGTGATACCCACTGCCTGGAGAACTGGTCCTGTGCCTTCAGGGCATGCTTATGTATTCAGGACAGTTTGTTTTCAGTGGTCTGCAGAGGGAGAATGAGCTGTTCTCTAAGGGAAACTTTACTAGTGCCCGGGATGATCAATTTGAAGTGTGAAGCCATTTTAAAAGAAATTCAGTTCTGTGAATGAAGAGCCCAAGTGGAAATGAGGCTTTTGGGTTTTTTTAAATTGAATGATTTAGGCTTAATAATGCAGTCCATGCTGCATAGAGCATGGCCCCAACTCTAAATAGCCTCAAAGGCTGTAATCAGGATTTGTGAATCCCACTGACAGGCCAGAGGGATGAACTAGAGTCTCGTTTCCTACTGTTTGCGTAACAAATTACTGTGGACACGCAGCTACGGAGATGCCTAATTATTTACAGATTGCAATAATTTTCAAAGCGCAGCTCATTAATGTTTGTGATGCTAAAAACTCCCTGTGTTGTTGCAGTGAAGATCCTGAATTAAAATATCAGATTTTGGTAATTACAGATTATTCTCAGGAGACAGCCTGAAGTGTAACTAAATATTGTTATTTACTTCGCAAGATCATAATTGCACCTATTATACTTCTGATCCTGAAGCACTGTTAGAGCAGATCTTTAACCACTGAAGGTCTGACAGCAGGGTGAGTTGTAGGAAACCAGGGATAAATTAAAAATGGCAGGAAAAAAATTAAGTGAAAATTGCTGTTTTTAAGAAACATTTAACATGTCCCAGGAACTCCTGGGAAGGGGCTCTCCAAGGGAGAAATGGGGGATGCTCCATCATCCAGTTCAAAGAGACCTTTGTAAACTCCAGCAGGAATAAGGAGGGGATTGCCCCCTGTTCTCAGCACTGGGGAGGCTGCACCTTGAGTACTGGGTCCAGTTTGGGGCACCTGATTCCAAGACAGACATCGAGGTGCTGCACTGAGTGCAGAGGAGGGCAACAAAGCTGGGGAAGGGCTTGGAGAATTAATCTGTTGAGGAGAGATTCAGAGGGTTGGGGCTGTTTAGTTTCAGGAAGAGGAGGCTGAGGAGTGACCTCATTGCTCTCTACAGCTGTCTGAAAGGACACGTAGAGATGTTGGTGCTGGTGTCTTCTCACAGGTCATTAGCGACAGAAGCAGAGGAAAGACCTTCAAGCTTCAACAGGAGAGGTTTAGTCTGGCCATCAGGAAGAAGTTTTTGGAGAGAGTGGTCAGTCACTGGGCTGGGCTGCCCAGGGGAGTCTCCATCCCTGGCTGAGTTGAAAGGTTGCTTAGATATAGTGTTGGGAGATCTGGTTTAGGGGTGACCTTGTAGAGCAGGGTTGATGGTTGGACTTGCTGATCCCAGGGGTCTTTTCCAACCTGAATGATTCTGTGATTCTGTGCATAACACTTCTATGCATAGATGGAAGGCTCCAGCTCAAGAAGGTGAATCTTAACACCTTAATGCAAAACATTCTGTTTCAGAACACAGCTACTATTTGTGGTAGTTCGGTTTTATAAAGAAATGAAAATTTTTGATCTATAGGAAATTCTGAAATTGAGTAGCAGAGGATATGCAGACAGTTGAAGTAAAACTGGTGGAGTTCTCCAGGAAATTCCAGTGGAAGAATGTTGTGTTAAAAAGCTGCTAGATAAATACATCACTGTGAAGTTCTTGCTATTTAGAACTGCAGTGCTGTAGCAAGATTAAATTCCTTCCTGTCTTTGCGTCTGTGACTGGTTGCAGACACCAGGGACTAAAACCTGAGCCATAACTTGGATTTAGAGAAAAATGCTGAATTGGTAGGTGAGAGCGGAGGAAAGATTGGTGCTGTAGTATTGTCATAGTGACTCTGGTGATCTCTTCCTGGATTGAACCAGTTGTGAAGGGTGGGCAGAGAGCAGCAGAGATGCAGAGATGCAGTGGTGATTGGTGGTGACCAGTCACTTGCTTGTGGCAATCCACACCAGAAGCCTCCACAGAGGCTTGGGAGACTTTGTGCTTTTAGAGTGAACCATAACTGGGGAAGGGTTGAAATCTGAGCGTATTACTAGTGCACACACAGCTATAACTGGAGGGCCCTATGCAGAGAGTAGTTCTGCTTACACTTAATTCTTCAGACTGCTTTCAGTAGATGCCTTATCTTTCCCGTTCCACCCAATTACATCCTGTTTAAGCCCATTTGAGTTAGTGCTTGGACTTGAGGAAGCATTGCTCATTCTTGCATAACTTTCACTAGGACTTGTGGGTGGGGAGTGCTAAATTCCATCAGTTACCCCAGGGGAGAAGGCTGGTTCCTGTTGGGAAGGGGCCGGGGGGAGGATTACACAGGATATTCTGCCCTTCTGCCATCTCTTTCACTGAGCAGGTCAGATCTGTGAGCAGGCTTTCAAACTGGAGCACACGATGTCAGAGAAATATGCAGAGTCGTGTCAGATTGTTCACTGCTAATTGTTTATTAAATTCCTTCCAGTCTGATGGAGATGATCTGTATGTTCTCCTGGTGGTCCATTATTACATTACCAGTGAAGTGTCTCTTACGTATCAGTGTGTTAGTAGCACTTGGGCCAGGAATTACTTGGCTTTTCAAGGGCAGTGTCGCATGCGTTTAGTGTCTCTGTCTTTGGTGGCATTTTCTTCCAGCAAAGTCAAATGGCTTTTTTGACTCAAGGGAATAGCTAAAATCTCCATCTCCACAGCTGAATCCTCTGGAGTCTGTAAATCAGAATGGTGACATGTACCAGTAACAGCAATCCTTGATGCAGCAGGTGGAGTGATGGGAGAATCAAAGCAAGGTAAAGCAACCTGCCTGAAAACCCTCTGCCAGGCTCTCTCTGCATTTTATGAGGTTTTAAAATATTATTTCCTTTGAGCAGGTTGCAGTGTTGTTTTTGTTAAAGAAGAAAGTCTGTATGATATCACAATCACTCAACCAACTGCTGTTCTGCTCAGAACAACTAAGTGACAGCTAGAAATCAGAGGGGACTCTTCAGACACTGCCTTACTGTACCTGATTGATGCATCCCAGGGCACTGTTGACTTTCTAGTTCATTTCTTTCCTTTTAAGGAGAAGACCACAAACCATGTAATGAATTCAGGGTTATCATTTTAGAGACTTCATTCTCCCCCCATACTGGGCACTGGATAGTCCTCCCCTTGAGTACTGGGGGCAGCTCTGGGCCCCTCACTTCAAGAAAGAGATTGAAGGGCTGGAGCAGGTCCAGAGGAGCAGTGAGGCTGGGGGAAGGGCTAGAAGGAAAGGCTGATGAGGATATGCTGACGGAGCTGGGGGTGTTGAGCCTGGAGGACAGGAGACTCAGTGGGGACCTTCTCCCTCTCTCCAACTCCCTGAAGGGAGGTTGTATTCAGGTGGGGGTGTTGGGCTCTTCTCCCAGGCAACCAGCACCAGGATGAGAGGGCAGAGCCTGAAGCTGCCGGGGGAGGATTAGGTCAGATGTTAGGAAGCCCTTCTTCCCAGAAAGGGTGATCAGAGCCTGGACTGGACTGCCCAGGGCAGTGGTGGGAGTCCCCATCCCTGGAGGTGTTGAAAGACAGGCTGGCCGTAGTGCCCTTGTCTGGGTGACTGTGGTGATGTTAGGTCCTGAGCTGAGCTGGATAATCTTAGAGGTCTTCTCCAGCCTCGATAATTCTGAGATTCTGTGTGATCATAGCTTACAGTTTGCCAAGTAGCTGCAATAGGCAGGTTAAAAGGAGTGTGAGCTGTACACAGCCCTGGACTGAACTCTCATTATCTAAGGTCATCTTTTAAGTTCTGCTCCTCGCAGAATGTAAATGCACTGGATTAGAATTTATACAGCTCGAACTGCTCCCGCCCAATTGACCGTGATGGTAGCTGGTGGTACAGAGAGATGTAGAAAGTGGAAGAATTTGAAAATTAGCAATTTGCAGTAACCAGATTTTGACCTGTGCTCTGTAAATATTAATAGGATCATTCTTCTGCTGGACCGCAACAGTCCCTCAGGTTTTGAAACAGCTACGAGTTGACCGGTTAGCAAAGTTACACCCAGTGTGATGCTCCTCAATTCAGAGGAACAGTATTAGAGATACTAAAGGGTGACTAGTTTCTTCCCTTGGAGAATAATCACAGTGTGAACTGCAAGATTGCTATGGACATCAGTATCTTGAGACAGGATTTAGCACAGAAAAGCTGCTCTCAGCTGCTCAGCGAACACCACTGAGCAAAAGTCTTTGAAAAGACCAATAAATCATAACAAATGCACCTGTCTGTAAATCTGCTCTGTCTAGCCTGTTGGGCTGTTTTTCATTAGTTATGGTATCATGAATGGCATCTTAAGGCAGGAGAAGTAGGAGAATTTCCCTCAGTGTTAGTAAAATAATCTCATGTGTTAAAACAAAATCCCCAAACAAACCTGTCCTGCTCTAAAGGTTTGAAGACAGCAATGAAAAATGCTTGGCCTCTTCATGAACTCCTGAAGTTATGATGACAAACCTCTAGTTGTCAGGATAAGATTTTCCCATATGACTCTCCTCTTAGGCATCTTCATGACTGTCAAGGAATTAAAAGCATCTTCTGGTGCTCTGTTGTCTCTCAGATGCATCACTGGTGTCATGGGGCAGAAGGAAGGATCAGTGTGCACTCTGCAGTTCATCTGTCTGAGAGCCCTGCGTTGTGCAGGAGTAAATCACTGTGTCTACTGGATGCAGCTTAGCGCTCTGATGCTTTTTTAGGTGAAGGCAGAACCTCTTCTGGAGGACTAAACTGTTGCTCTGCTCTTGGCACTGTCAGTGTCCATCTGTGATCAGATCAGGTCCAATGAATTTGTCTAGAATCATGATTAAATTTGTAGTAAATGACCAAGATTTAGTTGTACTTCATATCTGGTGGTGACCTGTGTTCATTAAACAAGGTGGAGGCTAATTTTTTTCATCTTTATTAATAGCATTTCTGCAGAACATAGAGCATCAGCTGTGTTGTGTCATGTTTTTAGAGCCAAATGAGTGTGGAATTTCCTTTAATAACTTTGCTGAGGCTGAAATAGACAGAGTTCATAGGTTCTTGCCCAGAAACACCCAAGAGACTTGGAAAGGCAGATTGTCTTGCTATGTGAGTAGAAAATTAAATCCTTAGATCAGTTTCTTCGAGCGCATAAGCTTTTCACTATTGCTTTCCTGTGACCATCAAACACCGTAATGCCAATTTAATTGCGTCATGTAAGTAATCAGCATCTCTAGAAAAACCTTCCCCTAGCCCCGTGTACCTTTTATTTGTGGTTAAAATGAGTTTATTGCGGCTTTATTTTTCACTGCTTATCAAACAGATGTTGCTCACTCGCTGAGGGATTTCTCGGCTTTTCCCTGTCACTCTGGCTTGGTGAGCTGCCAGATGTTCAGTACCTCTGCTGCATTTCAATAGAAGGACAGGAGATCTGGAAGTACTTGGCAGAAGTAACAGGAGCACAGATTAGTGCCCCTACTCAGAAGATGCTTCAAAGAGGAAAACATGAAGAAACCTTGAGAAGAGCATAATGCTTTCCTAAATATCCATGGCATACAGATGTACATCTCTATTGCTTTCACTAGCCCTTCGGGATCCCATCTCAGCCATTTCAGACTCCAGGCTCACTTCTCTCACTTCTCACACAGGTCAGATGTTTTCCAAATGGAATTAATAACTATAAACAAACAATCATGAGTTGGACCAAGCGCACACATTAGTATTCAGCAATCAAAGTCATTCCCGCTGGATGAAGAAATGCAGAAACAGAAGGAGCAAAAGGCAATCCATATGGAGGATATTAAAAAGAAAACGTTTGTAAATATTAAAAGATCAGGTACCACTATCTCCTTTCTAATGGGTTTTCCCACACTTCCTACCAGTTTGTCGTAACCTAGTAATTGCTGGTTTTTTTAAGGGCAGGAAACAGCTTGAGAAGACCCTTTAGGTAACACTTCAGCTGCTCCCAGAGGTGAATTTGAAGTGGGGACAAACGGAACCACTCCTGGTGGCCGCTCCTGGTGGAACTGGTTTGTTTGGTAATTCAGGTGTTACAAACTGGTGACAAAATCAAAATGGGTCTGAATTGCAGAGTATTAATTAAGAGCAGATGTAAGACAGTCATTTGAGAGAAGGAACTACAGATCAAGCGACTGCTTGGCTACTTGTGGACTGTGACTTTTAGCCAGGTTAATAAAAACTGAGGAATGTAAATGACTGGAAAGTAGTAGGAATTACCCATTTCTAAGAAGAAAGTGATGGAGCAGAGATATCCCAGAATGACCATGCTGAGTACATTAGGTCTCATCACTGTCAAAGGAAGAAAGAAAAAGTCCAGGATCTTTTGAGATCCCTCCCTAATGTTCTGTGATTCTGTAATTCAGGTTGCTGATGAATGAAAGGTACTAAGCGATGGATTCGTTTGACTTCTGTCCAAGGGATCTATTACTTGTATTGATGGGTTTATTTTAAACTGAAGGATAAACACCCGTGAGCCTCTTGCTTTTACAAACAGTTCTACTGGTTTTCATTTCTGTCTGATAGAAATAACTCTGTAAGGGTATTTCCTCAGTGCGTGGAACAGTTTTGTACCTCTCTGCTTTCAAAAACTCCTCTAAGTCTGTAAATGTGAAAGATGTTGCTGAAGTCTGCAAACTGATCCTGCTGTGGCAGGGGGATTGGACTGGATGATCCTTTGAGGTCCCTTCCAGTCCCTAATGTTCTGTGATTCTGTGTGAAGTCCTGTCTAACATGTTAGTCAAACCCTTATCTATCAGGAATCCAGGTGTTTCATGGGAAAGATTAGAACAGGCACTGTAGTTGCCTTCTAATACAGTTAGTCAGATGCTTTGGTGCTTTGTTCTGAATTCCATCTCCTTGCTGTATTAGATTATTTTAATCAGTGGAATAGGACCATTTCCTCCACCTTTTGGTGCATCTGAAGGTTGTCCAGAGAGGAGAAATTTGGATCTGCAAAGCAAATGGTAGGATACCATTTATCGCCTTGCCAGACAGACCTCTGTGGAGATGAGGCTGAATAAAACGAGTCTGTGACTCCTGCAAAATTCATATCTAATCTCTTTAAAGCTTTGAATTCTATTCCCTATACGTGTCAGGGGATAATTCCCAAAGCTCCACTCTGACCAACCTACATGACATCAATTTAAATAGAATCTTATAATTAAATTACAGATAAAAAATTATCACAATGATTTTCTGCCCTTTTTGTGAAGACTTTCCGGGAAATTGAAATATTAAATCTGTGCATAGAGGCTAAGAGACCATCTGAGGATGTGGTGGCATAAAAATTAGGCACCGTGGAAGTTTGGACTGTCCTGTGTGCTTTCACAACTTACTGAAGTTAGCAATGAAACCTCTATTTATATGCAGCAGTAACATCTATTATGATGTAAATACTGCACAGACCTTGACAGAGGTGTCCAGTGTATGTGACAAGGGGTTGGGGAATGAAATTGGAATGGAAAGCCTCTTGAGACCTCAGTGTGGGTTCTTGAACATTGCATCTGTATGAAGACAGGGCAGGACAAAGTGCTTCAATTTAATTTATCTCCCATATCCATCATAATAGGAGTGGCTCCGGTTTCCTGCCATGTGTATTAGGCATGAATTTCCCCTCTAAGTTTGCCCTTGTGTCATCCGATTTCTCTGCTGTCCTGGCAATTTGCAACTGAAATGACTTATAAGAGACTTTTTGAGGTTTATCCAGTGTTAAGGCCATATTAGGGAGGCGGACAGGCTTTCCTGTTTGCTATGTGACAGTCAGATCTTCAGAGCAGGCACAGCCCTCCATTCTTCATACTCACTACAGGGAAAGCTCCTGCTAGAATTTAGCATTACAAGGAGAAGCCCTATATAAGGGTGCAGCTACTGCTTGCTGTGTTTAGGATTTGTTACCTAGCATTGCTGCTCTGCAGACAGTACATGTGTCTTAGAGCCATTCAGACAGCCTGAAAAACTTGACTGGTTACTGTGTTGGGCTGAGGTGCACAAATGGAGATGAGAAGTGGCAAAGATTATGTTTAAAAACAAGAAAGTCCTCAATATCTATGAAAATATCTACTGACACAGCAAATAGATTTAAGAATTTGTTAAGTTTTGCATTTGCCAAGGAAACCTCTATTGTATTTTTAATTTTAAACTATTTTGATTTTAATTATACAAATACTCAAATCCCTGCTGTTAGTCCTGCTCATTTCCATGCCTGAGCACCTGAAATGCTGAAATACAGTTCTTAAGCCACAGAATCACAAAATTGTTGAGACTGGAAAAGACCTCTAAGATCATCCAGCTCAGGCCAGCACCTAGACCAGGGCACTAAGGGCCACAGCAAGGCTGGCCTTCAACACCTCCAGGGATGGGGACTCCAGCACTGCCCTGGGCAGTCCGTCCAGGCTCTGATCACCCTTTCTGGGAGGAAGGGTTTCCTAACAGCCAACCTAACCCTCCCCTGGCAGCTTCAGGCCCTGCTCTTTCATCCTGCTGCTGGTTGCCTGCAACAAGAGCCTGACCCACGCCTGTCTACAACCTCCCTTTAGGAGGGAGTTGGAGAAGAGGGAGAAGGTCCCCCTGAGTCTCCTACTTTCCCTCTAGACCCTTCAAGTCAAAGTCAGGCATGTACATACAGCCAAGTCTAAGATGGAAGTCAGGAGGTACTTAACCAGTTGTGGAAATCATAGCTCTGGCCAGTTACCTGACTCAAGAACAGGAAAGCTGTCCCAGATTGCCTACATAAAGTTAGAGGAAGAACCAAGCCAGTGTTGGTCTGCAACTTGGACTTTATTTGCAATTGATTTAAGTAGAAAGTTTTAAAAAAAAGTATGGAAACATTTGAAAAGCCAAATGTGATGTCGCGAGGCTGCATTCATTGGACAAGTTTGGGAACCTATTCTGCAAAAGGATAAATTCTTTCTCTGCAGGTTTCCATGTCCCTCAGCAATGCAGATCTCTTCCCATCTGAGCCATCTGACTGTTTCTAAGTGAAGCCAAACAGTAAAATTAGAATTATGCTGTGGAGAGCCAGAGTCCTTAATTGCAAATGTAACTGTGGCCAGATGTACTGCTCCCCTGCTCCAATTAATAAATCATTAGAAAACACAATTAATAAGGGCCTGAATATCGAGTGCTTCAGACTGGTCCTAGAAGGAAGGAGAGAGATGATGGTGATAAATGCGATTGTAGTTGCAAATGCACCCTCTACCTTTCATGGACCTTACATTCCTCATGGCCCCCACCCTTTCCACAACAGAGTGAAAAGGAAAGAGGCAGAAGAGAACGTGGGCTAGATCCTCTGAGTGAGCAGACAAGCAGTGCTGGTATAACCTTCAGAAGCTTCAACTCTCTACAGGTAGTAATGCAGCCTATGAACACAGCTGGGAAGTTCAGCACCTTGTTTCCCCCAAGCCTTGGTTGCTTTGAGGGTGCTAATCCTCCAGGTGCTTCTTCCTTCTCTCTTTCTCTCCCCGAAGCTATTCTTAACTGCGTTACATCAGCTATTATCACCCAGCAGTGAGGAGAGAACAGCAGTTGGGCTGCTGCCTCCAAGGGAAAAGGAGCAAAGGAAGGTTTAAGACTTTCGTCCACAACTGAAACAACAAAAGTCTGAAGAGAACTTTGCTTGTCGTGCTGTGGTAATTAACAGTAAGAGAAAGACTTTTCTCCTGGCATGATTGAGGAAGTATTTTCTGAATGTCTTTCAGACTGTGCAGACTGTTGACCTCTGAATATCAATTAATTCCGTGACTGGAAGATTTTGATTTTCTTAATTTCTTAGCAAGTGACAGGGGCATGACTCTACACCTGGCTGTCCTTTAGCAAAAGCCAGACCACTAAAGTGAAGGACAAGGCTTGGGGAGCAGAACCCCGAGCACTGCTCAATTGACGAGCGGGGACGTTCTGGCCCTTGTGGGTCACAAGCCTTCGGAGCAGAGTGCAAACATCTACATGAAAAATATTGAAGATAGTTATGTCTGCAAAAAAGGCTAAAAACAAGGGCAAAGAACAAGGAATTTATAAACACGAGTTCTAGGCACTCTGCCAGATGGTCTTAACATCCTGCCCGACCAGGACGGGGCATGTATGTTTGCTGATAAGGTGCTACTAACCAGTTAGATATCTTACATAGCCGCATGTACAATGCATGGACAGTTTTAGGACTGATCTGCTTTGAACACATAGCCTTTTTCTATCTATATAAGCTTATGCTTGCTTGCAATAAAGCAACATTTTGCTTGCATCAAGCTGCATCCCGTCTCTCAATTGCCACAAATTGGTGCCCCGTGTGAGGATCGAACTCACGACCTTCAGATTATGAGACTAAAGATCTCCAAAGTCACTGGTGCTAAACTGCTACCTTCGTTTTCATGTTTTGCCAAGCTAACAAAACCAGCTCAGAGGCCTGGGTGCTCAAACGTAGCAGGATAGCGAAAAATTATCAAGGAAACTGCTTCCACAGCCTGACGCTGCTGCTGTTGGTATTAACCAGGTGGGCTGAAGGTCATTCCAGAGATGCTGCGGCTGCTGGTGTTACCCAGGTGGGCTCGAGGTCATACCAGTTGTATCTCAAGTTTAAAAGAGTTCACGGCAAGCTTTGGGGAAGATGAAGATCTTGAAGACTGGAGGGTCATTGGAGACTGAAATAAAGAAATAGTCTGTAATTACACAGAATGAACCGGGTTGCATCCACTATAGTGTTAAAGCGCTGCAAGCTGCTCTGCCTGCATCTCATGGCTCATCTCAAGGTGAATGGCATCACACTTTGTTTCCCTGCTCCCACATTGAATTCCTTCTCTCTTCATGGAAGAAGGAATTTTATGGCTGTGCCATGCAAGAATCCTCACTGTTAAGGCAGAAAATCACCTTTTTAACCCAAAAATCTGTGATAGCCATACTAGGCTGACAGATGGTAGATTTTGTGACAAATACTCTATACAGACATAAGCTGCTGCAGCGTGGATTGTACAACTCAGAAAAAACCTTGTGAAGAGAATTCTGGAAAGCCTGACCCATTTTTAAGGTTGGAGACCTTGCTTTCCCATTGTTTGAATAAGCCCTGAATGAAATTGGACATCAGCAGAAATTGGTCAGATGGATTTTTTTCAGTTGTCCGAAGCCATATTACAGTTGCCCGAATGTTACAGGCTGCCAGTGACTACAGACTCCCGCAAAGCTCATTAAACACCTTTGGTGCTGACTGTCAGAAAAGAAACGATGCTGCACAAGAGCTAAAATCTGTTGCTTTTTTCTAACCTTCCAGAAGCCACTGTTTCCATCCAGCACCAATTCACTCGGAGTGAGAGAGTGGCCAGTAGCATTCTGCTTCACTGAGCCTCCATGAAAGCAATCAATAAACTTTGATCTCCTGTAGGAGGGCCACACATTTACATAATTGTACCTGCTCTCCTTTCAGCTGCTGAACTGCTCTCTTCTCCTAAAGGTTAAGATGCAGGGCAGTGTCTGTGTGCTCGCTGCTGTTATTAGCGTGCCTTGGCCATCTCATTTCTCTGTGGCTTTTATTGTGCTCATCTGTTCAGGAAGACTGGATTTTCCAAGGCTCATTTGCTGGTTAATTGCGTTCTCAGATCCTCTAAGATGTCTGTAGCACCTGCTATCCACTTCACAGACTCTTTTGATCTCTCTAGAAATATCCAACTTTGATTAGGTGAAAATCTTCTCCTAACTGTGTTACGTGCCCAGAAAGCAAGTTGAAACCTGGCATTGTGGCTGCTGTCACCTACGGTGGGACTGAAAATAAGATTCTATAGTATAAAAGGCTGAACTGAAAAGTGATGCTGTTTGCTATTCTGTCTGTGTCCCTCGCTGCTGGCTCTAGTTTCCCTGCCTTACTAAGCACTCAGGCAAAACACAGGGTGTAGTGACATGGGAGACTGCAGCGCTACAGCATCAGTTCTCTAGCTCTGAAAATGTACAATACAGACCCCATTATCACCTGCTGTCATGAGATTCCTGCTCGAAGATCTGCTGGAATGCTGGTTACCTCAAATATCTCAATTTGTTTCCAGCAGGATTCATTTGCAAATGGAAAACCAGTAGTTCCAGACCTAATGGTCTCTTCTCTTTGTCCTTCTATCCTTAGGTTTGGCTTGTGTGCCTGGAATAGATCACAACTGTGGTCTGGTTGGGATTAGACATTTGCTTCGTAGTGGGTGCGTTAGAGAAGGAGAGATGCAGAATGCTGCTCCTTTGGTACTGGCATTACATGATGAAGTAATTTAGTTGCCATCAGAATCAGTTTTCGCATCTGTCACCTACTTCATAGGGCTGTTTTGGGGGCCTCTTGCTAGAACGTCAATATTTCATGCTGTGCGTTGTGGAGTCACCGTGTGAGTGGGTTCCCTGAATCTCTTCCCACTCCTGTATAATAACACTGCACATTTTTAGTTGGAATTTTTCATGAGTTTCTCTCCACAGATGTTTGCAAAGTTTAGCCCAAGCAGCAAAGCTGTTGCTGAGTCTTGGAATAAAATGCTGTAGAACTTAAAATATCCTGGTAGTCTGTGTGGTTACCGTAGGGTCTGTGTAGGCGTATTCCTCCAGTAACTTGAGCTCAATATTTAGGAGGAGTTGGCTGTTGGAAAACTTGAAATAAGTCATTCAATTCTAACAAAACCACAGGGAGTGTCATACAGCATCGAATCCTGTTTACCCTTCATGTTCTTGCAGTGGATGTCTGTGAAGTGGCGTTGTTCTCACACTGAACAGACTGCTGTGCTCTGCTCTCCTGCGATTAAATAGTCAGAAGGTGTTGGTGGAAAGAATAAATTCATATGAAGTGAATAGTGCAAGGAGTTTGAAAGGTTGCAGGTGGTTGCTTTTTTCTGTTAAATGAAGGCTGAGCTGCCTGTGCCACTGCTAATGGAATGGCTGCTCTGTGTGATGATGACTCCTGCCAAGGTAGGTGCACCCTCAGGAGGGTGCGTCTGTGCGTGAAGGCGTATTTGCAACTGTGCTGTGCATGCTCCAGTGAAGAAAAAGCTGAGCCATGAGCCTGCTCTGCCTCAGAATTCAGCTGGAAACACCAGTGCTACTGCCTGCAAGGCTTGCAGAGCGGCCCCTAAGAGCACCATGTGCGAGAGATTTATATCCCGTGCTGCTGGATTTCCTGGCCTCCTCAAAGCTGACCACTAATTTTGGGTACTTGCTGGTAAGTCAGGGTCTGATGGACATGCTCTTCAAGCTTACTTGCAGAAACGTTGCGTATTTCCTGAGGCTCATGATGCAGAGCAAATGTAAGAAAAAAATTGGATAATCCCTCCAGATGCCACTGAGGCACCAAGTGCCAGCAGATGTAAACTGGTCTGAACCTGCAACTGGTGGAAACCGCATTTCCTCTGAGTCAGTGTACAACGAGCGATTCCTTTCCACAGCCCTTATGCTGCAAACAGATTGGAATCAGCCTCACTTTGTGCCTCTGTGGATAGTCTCCCATTCTGATGTTGATATTTATGTGCTTGAAATTCACCATGTTCCTAGTTCAGCCTGAAGTCAGATGATCCAGTGACTGCAGAGAACAAGTTACTGAGAACACACTGGGTTTTGATTCTCTTGCTGTCTTTTTAAAGTAACTAATCACCTAGATGGTGCGATCAAGAGGAGAATTAATTAAGAGTCGGTTCTGGCTACAGCACGTCACCAGCACTGTACAGTTCTGTCTCTAAACTAAGATCCAACCAGGTCTGCCTGTAGATGGGAGGTAAACGAAGTGCATCTGCCTCCAGCAGTTAGGGCCTTAGCACTTTGTGTGAAAGAAATGTTACTAAATTCTTTGAGGAGCTGAAGAAATAATTAATGACAGCTAATCGGCTGAATTTAGAGCTAGTCACGAGCAGCCCCTGACTCACTCACATGTAACAATCCAAGACATCATCTCAGCATCCAATACGGATTTTCATTGGAGACCATGTTGTTTGGCATCAGACAGAGATTCGAGAAGGTGGCACGAAGAGCAGTTCAGTGCTCTGTGGCAGAGCATCTTCGCGTGGGGGATGGCGGCTAAGAAATCACAGCTTGTCGTTGTGCTGCTATGGCATGTGCAGGCGTGGATCAGCCAAGAAGGGAGCTAAACAGCAGTTAAGTAAAAGTGGCAGCTGAGGGGTGACTGCTGAAACCAACAGGAGTTTTGTGCTAACGTAGGTTTGAAATCAGAACAATGTTTTTGTGTGGCTGTCAGGACACATCCAGAATGAAAATGAGCAGAGATTTCATTAAGTCTCAGCTCATGTGGAAAGGGTCAGTATCACTGAGAGTCTGCTGTATCTTTCTCTCTGTAGCATAGCAGGCTTTCAGAGAAAAACTTTCTGAACGGATGTGTTAACCCTACTTGATCTTTTCCTGCCCCTCCAGCCAAAACCTAACTGGCTTGTTTTTAATCCAGCAAACAGAGCAAGGGTGCACTTGCCAAGGGTTGATGCTGACCTCTCCCACCCACCCCGAATCCCTCACCAAATCCTCTCTTCTTACTCCTGTGATTACATTTGGGCTCAACTGTAACTTTAAAGCAGCCCTTTAAATTCAGCTGTAGACATCTTTCACAGACTGTGGGAGTGATGAAATTTAAAACATTAAAAGACTATTTTTTTCCTTCTCTACTTTACTCTCATTTTCTGATTATGGAACCAGAAAGGACTTCTGACTCCCAGTCCATTAAACTGGAGTGAAGACAATATGCTCTCAGAACACAACTGAAAGTTTATGATGGGGTTTATTGAAAAAATTCTGCTTGATGGGCATATGAAGTTACAAAGGTCCTTCTCAGGCTGTGAAAGGCTGCGCTGAGGAGTTTAACTCTGCTAGAGCTGTACAGAAAGGATTTGTCACTAGGTATAGGACTTCTTCTGGAAAGCACTGCATGGCATTATTGTTAATTTGTAACTTGAGCTCTTAAAAAATTTAATAATCACAGCTCCTTAAAGATGTATTTTCCTGTTTAAAACCACTGGAGTGCATGTCATACTGGGAGGAAGAAGATATTAATGTAGTCAATAGTGTTGTGCGTGTGGATTTGGTGAGTGCTCTAGAATCAGGACCAAGCTGGTTCTCTGATGAAGCAGCTGATGCTCATACATATTAGATGTCCAGGCTACGCTCCTCTAATAATAATGACTAAAGCAGGCCTGGATGCTCTTCGTGCTGGCTGTGCACTGGGATATTTTCTCTGTGAGGCCACTTTGCTTCCCTCAGCACTTGATTCTGCCCCTCTCCACCCTGAGACATCTCTGTGCCCTACCCCCACCTCCTTGATGGAGGCAGTTTGTCAGATACACAAATAGAAGGGTTGTGTTAAAAGTGCAGAATGCAGCTGACTGCAGAGCTGCTGCAGCAGGACAATGCGATGTCCACAGAGGGAATGTGCCTGATGCAGCACAGGCATCTGCTGCAACATCTGCAGCCCTAAAGAAGAGAATTCAGCAGTTGCCCTACAGTGCTGTTGGATTCCTGCTTTGTGCTGGGGTTACAGAGCAAAGTGTGTCACCCTGCGCCCAGAAGCTCCTTTGTATCTGTGTTTTAATCCTTGCTAAGCTCTATGTATATTCAGAAGACAAGGGATTGTGTTCTGTCCTCAATCACAGTGATCCCGAGGTTTCCTGCAGCACACGGAGTGGTTGGCAGGACTCTCCTGCTTGGAGGGCTTTATGCATCTGGAATAGATTCAGTGTGGGTGAAGCAGAGCTGTTACCTAGCAGGTTTTTTCCTGGCTCAGTCAATATCACTAGAGGTTACAGTTGCATTAGCAGCACTTCTGCTGTCCTACATCTCTTTGTAAACCCACATTTTATAGCCAAAAGATGCCCTCTGTGTGAGCAGGTGATTTAGTACCTGTTTAAATTCCGAAGGAAAACACTAGCTGTGACCTTGTGCAGCTCAGGTGTGTGATAAAGCAGAGTCTGTTAGGTAGGGTTTATTTTTAACAGAATTCCATTTATTTTTTAAAAAGTGTAAATCATCTCGTATTGATTTACATGGCTGTAGAAGGTGCGTGCAGTGCTGTAGTTGCTTGTTAGCTACTTTACAGATTAGAGGCTCTAGCTCTTGTTAAGGCTCACAGGGAACGTGAATGCAGTTCATTCTGATAGTACGTACAAGGGATTGCAGCTCTGGCACGTTATAACCAACTAACTTTTTAGTGACTTTGAGACATGGAATGTGTCTAACTTCAAGTATACTATTGCGTAGCATATTTGCCTAATCAGAAAGCCCCTCTATCTGTAGCCAGCCTTGTTGACTTCCCTGGGTTTAGATGAAGCTGTGTGTCACGAAAAGCAGTAAACATCAAACTTCTGTGACCAAGTTTAGACACTGTAGTGAGAAGAACCTGAAGTACAGCCCCATAGATTGGACCTGGATCCATAGGCTTCATTGACAGAATTGGGCTTTCCTACTCTATAACACAGCGTGTTTTTACAGTGTGGCATCTTCATTAAAAATTACATGTAGCATCACAGCATCTCCAATGTATTTGATGCCTTTATGGAGCACAAAGGACATTGCGAAATGGAAACTCCTGAAGCAGTTCACATTTCAAGCAGCAAAAATAAACAGCTTAAAGCACTGTAAAAGATGAGCCGAGCTCTCAGCTTGTGAAGACGCTGCTGTACACAGAAGATACAGATATGAGGTCTTGATTTAATGTGGTCTGTTAATTACTATTAATTATTTAAAATGGTGTAAAACTCCCCCATGAACCCCTACTGAGATGCTGGTGTGTCAAGCAAGCAATTAAAATACAATACAGTTAACCATAAAATAGAGGAGAAAAGGAAGTAAAATATTCAAAAGCTAAAATGAATAGTAGTGCTAATGCCTGTTTATCACTGTCTGGAATTCTGAATTCCCTGAAACTGAACAGAATTGCTCCAGTGGATTTGTATTTCAACTCATAAACTCCTATTCTTCTCCAAAAATCCCTCTACATAAATATCTTTGGGTTTAGCTAAGTGTATAATCTCTCATGTTGGAATTGACTAATTTATCTCAGGAAATCAATGGCCAGAAATGTCCATAGAGATCTCTGACCCTTGTCACCTCAAGGGACCAGTGTGACAGACTGTCTCTAGGCAAGTCTAACAGACTCCAAAGGCTGTGGAGGATATAATGCAGCAAATATATCCTTTTAAACATTCTACCTTCCTCTGTAATTAAGGGCAATTCTAAAATGCAGCTGTTTCCTACAATATAAATGTTGTCTGTCCACTCAGTTGTTAGAGCATAAAAGCCCCCTTCAACTGCCTGACACTGATGAGTACTGGACAGAACATGTGGTGCTGCACTTGCTGGAAGTACTGTAGGTTTTCTGTCTCGGTGTGTGGAGTACATACAGCCTGTACATCAATGTGTCAGGGTCACTGTGAACTTGTAATGGGCATCCCAACAAGTGCTAAAAACACAAAGGCGTTACTAAACGGATTGGTACTTAGCTGAAGCAAAAGGAGTTTTTTTAGAGATTACATAAAATTAGATTTGACTGGTTGGACTGGTAGGTCAGTTTTGATATTTAGGCTACTTGCTTAGTAATTCTGTTATTATTGGAGAGGATTTGGAAGAGGTGGAGACATCACTGACCCAGTGGTGCAGCTCTCGTAAGGTGGAAGAGTGAGATAAGGAAATGCTCCTCTGTATCATGGGAGGAAAGGAACCGGGATTAGTGAGATTCTGGGCTGCTGCATTGGCTTCAGGGCAGCATAAGCTGGAAGATGCCATAAGGAAAGAACCGAACCTATTCATTATGGACTGATGTTTTCAATTCTATATTAAAAAAAATGAAGAGGGCCAAAGCTGCTGTTTTGAAATATCTGTGGAACTTTAAGGACTGAAAAAACCTCAGTGCCTAGAAGATTGATGAGCTGCTGTTATCCTGTAGCTGAGAGGTGCTTTAGGAAGCAGAGAGGAATGGTCTGAGAATGGGGATCTCTTTCTGCTTGGCCGTATTTTTCAGGATTAAAGCTCTCGGGCACTGTGTAGGGATCGTATGTAAAGAATAGAGCCTCCCAAAGGTCATCACTGTGAAGAGAGAATGTGAGAGAATTTGGGCCTCAGGAGAGCACCTGGGGCTGTCTTGGATACTGCATCTGGGCTGTGGCTGATGTCACGGGGTGGAGCGCGATGTTCTTTTCATTCTGAAAACTGCTGTCATATGGTTCTCCAAGTGCTTATGACTGTATCAGCAAGGACTGTTGGGATAGGATAGCAGAACACATGCATGACAGCTATGAGCCTAAAATCCAAGGCTCTTAGGCAGACACTTCTGCAAGAGAGGAGGATTAGCAGCATTTCTAACTTGGGTTTGTTTAATCTGTTCTTACAGCTCTCCTAATGTGCCCTTCATAATCTCCCACTCAATTCCCTGTATTGATGCCACTACTCCTGAACACATTTCATAGAATCACAGAATGGTTTGGGTTGGAAGGACCATCAAAGCTCATCTAGTCCAACATCCTGCAGTGAACAGGGACATCTTCAACTAGAGCGGGTTGCTCATATCATGTCTGAAAAACTGCAGGGATGGGGCTTCTCTCACTTCTCTGGGCAACCTGGGCCAGGGTCTCATTACCATTGGTATAAAAAGCATCTTACTTATATCTAGTCTAAATGTCTCTTTTGGTTTAAAACCATCAGCCCTTGCTCTGGCACAGCAGGCCCTACTAAATGGCCTGGGATGGGATGGGAGTAGAACAGAACAGAATAGAGCTGAGCAGAGCAGAATAGAAATGAAATGCAGTATTTCAATTGGAAGGCCCTTACAACAATCTAGTAGCCCAACTACCTGACCAAGTTGAAGCAGGGTGTTAAGAACATTGTCCAAATGCATCTTAAACCCGAACAGGCTCCAACACCTCTTCAAGAAGCCTGTGTTTGACCACTCTCTTGGTGAAGAAGTTACTTGGCTGTTCCTTACGGGAAGTGATGTTCTTGGAAGTTTTGCTAATGTTTTTAAAACTTGTGGAAACCTAAAATGTCTGGAATATTGAAGAATTCAAAAACTAAAGGTTTTTGTTGCATCTAAACAGCAACATGATGTGGAAATAAGGGAAAATTAGTGCCATACATAGATCTGTTAGTTTTCTATCAGAACACAGATGAAAGGGTCTCACTGCACTGAGACTAAATTAAAAACATAGATCTGTAGACTTTTTAATGGCCCCTTTAAAGACTCAGAAATGTCTGCTGATGAATATGGAAATTTGCTTGATTGATCACTAATTACAAATGAACTGCACTGTTAGATTAGTGGTGGTGTTTTTTGGACAAAGCAAATGGAATTCTCAAGGTTACTTTTCTTACATTAAGCCAAATATTCCCTGGCACTCGGCAGCACCATTTGCATTTCAATTAGATTGTGGCTTTGTGCCACTGCTTGCCATACCTTGCCTTCAGTGTAGTCTTCCAGTGGCTTGAAATTGGACGAGCACTCAGATTTGGTTGTAAAAGTTGGTTTGTTGTGTGTAATTGTTTGGTACTTTAAGTACAAATCAGATAGTACCTGTATTTTAATATTTTCCTTTGAAAGCCTGAATCGGCCATGACTTGTCAAGTCAGTCTTCTTTTGGCAATCTCTGGGTATTAAATAAAGTCCTTTTTGCTGGCAAATTGCCTCGAAGCCATAGAAATAAAAACTGGTGGACTCTCCAGCTGTGTGGAGTGTCTGTCCTTATCCTTTGTCCTCCTGCAGAGTTAAGATGTGCAGAGGTGGAAAGCTTTATTGTCCTCTCCAGTTCTGAGATGAATCATAGTACAGTGTCCTCCATCAGGATCACTGCTAGGACAGCAACGATGAGACCTTTGACAAAGCCAGTAGAAGCTAACGGAATTACCTTTCCCAAAATTCCTCTTTTTGTTAAGCTGACTGAATATAGAACATTTATTCAGTACCTTGGCTGTAGACTGAGAGTGACGGTTGGCCCCTGTCACCTAAAACAATAGGTAGGAAATTGCTTTCAAATTGCCATTGTACGGATTAGGCAGAGGCAAGACACTGTCATCGTTCCATCATGAGTTGTGAGAGCACATGAAAGAGATCTCCAAGAGACGTGGGGCATAGAGTTCTCAAAAGTGCCTGCAAAGAGCAGGAGAAAGTTTAGTGTCAGCTTGTTCAGTGCTGGTATCAAATACTTTCCAGCTCAGGCTCTCCCTGATGAATGTTTGGTGAGTCCTAATGGTTTATGTTAATGAATTCCTTCTTCTTCCTTTCGTTATAGTTTCCTGGTTGTTACTGCATTGTAGTACGGTGCATTGTCATGAATTTGAAGTGCTAGGCTGCTTTCAGCACTGCTTCAGCCGCAGCCAGGCCAGCTCTGCTTACACTGTCGTTAGATCCCAAACTAAGCAGGTCCCTGTGAATCATCTTTTTAATGAGAAACCTTCCAAACAACCTTCTTGTCATGGCAGCGTGGGTTAAGTGGTGACTCAGTAGACAGAGCTGTGTGGTACAAGTCAGAATTGAACGGTTTTCTCACCTTAATTGCTCTGTGCTTGTAAAGATGTTGACTTTCATATGCGAAGAAAAATCATTTCCACTTTGAGTAATTTAGAAACAAGCAAACAAACCCGAGGCTTTCTTGTGTGTGTACAAATGCAGCCTATTTATCACTGTCTGCAGCAGCTTGTTTACTGATTTGTTTTATGGTCCCTTCCTAATGTCATCAGAGTGCTTCTGGGGAAAAACCTAAACCAGCAAACATCGAGCTGACAATAGGCAGGGTGAGTATTCCCAGACCCTGCATCATCTGAAACAACCACAATAAATAATTAAGGGCTGCCATAGCATCAGGCAAATGTTTAACAAAGGAGTAATGTCTCACCCTGCATTTTAAATGTCAGCAAAGGCAGGTTCTGGGGAACAACCGTGTGGAGCAAATGAAACAGCAAGGAATCAGAAAATATCCTGTGTCTGCACTGTGTGGCAGTAGGAATTATTATTGCTGAAGCACAGATGTGGTCAAGGGACATCACTGGACTGCGACCATCCACATGGAGTTCCTATGTGTTGTAGGACCTTGTGGCTCCAGTGTACCTATGTTAAAAGCAGAGGTTTCTTTCCAAGCCTCTTCTTAAGGAAACAGAAGAGGATCACAGAATATTAGGGATTGGAAGAGACCTCAAACCACAGTGTCAAACCTATATAGAAAGAAGCTAGAAGCATTCGGAGCAGCCACTGGTCCTTTCTGCCTCCACAACCAAACATTGCTCTTTGAAGGCTTTTCATGGGCTCATGTGTTCTCCAGGTCTTTTGTCCAGTCAAAGGCCTCGTGCTCTGGTTCCCCAGTTTAGCTGGAATCTAACAGATAGCTTTGTACGGCTGGTAAAGCATCAGGCCCAATCTCTTTATTATTGCTTATTATTTATTTATTATTCCTAGGCTGCCCAGGGGGGTTGTGGAGTCTGCTTCCGTGGAGACATTTCAAACCCACTTGGACATACTCCTGTGCGACTGGATCTAGGAGATCCTGCTGTGGCAGGGGGATTGGACTGGATGGTCTTTCGAGGTCTCTTCCAATCCCTAATGTTCTGTGATTCTGTGCTGTTCTTTCTTCTGCCCATCCAGTTGTTGTGAGTCACTAACAGTGCTAGTAGTAGATCCCCAAGTAGCCCTCATTCAGAATCAGTGCACATTAGAAATGCTTCTGTTCAGTCTCTGGAGAAGCACTGCTGCTCTGGATGATGAGAATATTGCGGTGATTCAGTACCTCCTAAGGATGTAGAGTGTCCTGCAGTATTGTCTGTGAGACTGGTGCTTAAGTCCTCTGCAGCCCAGCACTTACAGAAGGAAGTAGCTGAAGCTCAGCCGTGAAGTGCTGCAGGAGAAGTTGGCAGTGCTCTTAAAATCCATTTTAAAAAATGACAGCTGCTGCTGGGATTTTACTTTGTCAAGGAGGTCACATCGATCCTGATGTGAATATTCTATTACAGTTTAAAGCTACACTAATGTCTTCAAATCTTTCTCAGTTTAAAGCCGTTGTCACAAGGGGATTTAAAACAAGGCTCTGTGCTTTGATCTGCTTGACTCAGACACCCAAGTCTCTGCTGTGAGGAGGTATAAAGGCCTAGTTAGATTGCAGGGCTGTATGAGCAAGTTCTTGGCTCCTGTAAATCATAATGGCTTTATTGAAGTCAACAGAACTATATGGAACCGCCTGTGAATTGCAATTCCTACTGTTCCTGTAGGCAGCATGAGTTTGGCTTTCAAAACATCTTCCATGGGTGCGTCCTGTTGTATCTTAAAACCCCCCAAAGTTCATAGATGTTCTTGGTAGATCAGCTTTGAGGCTTGTGCACCGAGTCTGTGTTTTAACAAAGAACAGATACATGCAGAAAACCCAAGCAAACATTATTCTAGTGCCTTTGTGAGGTACAAAGAGAAAAGGGTCTTTGCTTCTCACAGATCAGCAGTGGATGTTAGAAGACTCAAGGAATTCATGTCTGAATGCTGCAGTGAATCTGTTCCTGCTGCAGGTGAATGCTCTTCTTTTAGGGTATTTTTGTGCTCCTGTATTAGTCCTGGCAGACAAACCCGTCTGTGATGGACACTTGACTGTAACATGACCTAAGAACAGGCAGCTCTGCTGGTACTTGAGGAGCAGCTCAGTAACATGTCAGAGTTCTACTGGTATAGATGTGCCAGGATTGCTTGGCAGCCAAACAGTGGCTGACAGTTGTGTGTCTGCCTCTCCAAGCGCTCAGAAGGTACCTGGATGTACAGGGTCTGCTTGGTAATACAGAATTACTTCCTTTGCTTTTTTAACTAACTAAACAGTAAGAATTTTAAGAGCAAATTATCTGAATGATGTTTGTGTTCGCTCTTTACTGATTTTATGGAGAAATCTGTTTTATACAGAATTGGCTCTTTACAGTGCTTAACGAGCAGTTGTTTATCTGCCTGAATAAGAAAGAAATGGGTCTACAATATTCAATAATCATTTCTGTGTTTTACTTAAACTGTAAAACGTGAAATAGTTCTTGACTGACTCTTATCTTTCGTTGCTAGTCTTAGGACATCTATTGCTGAGCTGGTAATGAAACGTTAAATGCCACCTTTCAGAGGTCATGAACATGTACAGTGATAATAGACTTCTGGAGACAGGTGCTTGAAGTTTTACAGCAGGCACAAGAAAACTGAATCAGAAACAGCCAATTCAGTATCTTACACAATGGATTTTTACATGCTTACACCTGAGATTTTTACATGCTTCTGCATTCTCTGCTTCTAAGGTGATGTGCCAACAGTCAAACTGTATTCCCATCCTATTAAAAAGATGGAGCTGATAATCTAACAAACAAAAAAACCCCTTTGCAAAGACTACAACTGGATTTAGCAGCTGCTTGTGCTCAAATAGCCCCAACTTAAGTTCATCTCTCTCAGTATGAATAAACCAGAATTAAATAGTTGGGTACCTCTGGATGTTTTATGTATTTTTCTTGATGACTACATACACCACCCAGAGAGATGGCAGCCAAATGCTCTTTATTTGTTAGTACTATTCGTAAGCTTCTCCTTCGTGTTGTTTTCTGTAAATATTACTTGAGAGTGTCTGTTGGTGACAACCCCTGCACGGGCAGTGATGACTGAGGGCATTAATAAAACATCCACAGAACTTGGTGCGTTTCTATGATTTCCACAGTTTGGCCCATGTTCCTCGGGGTCTGACATGCTCAGACAGTCTCCTGAACTCACTTCTAGCCAGTGAGGTATCTCTCAGCATAGAATAATTTGCTCTGCAACATCCTGCCTGCCAGAAGAAAAGTCCCAGGAAATGATGTGAAGCTGGGACTTCCTCATGCTCTGGCAGCTCCTGGAAGCCACTGGCTTCAATTCAGAGTCATGTTCTTCTCAAAACCGGCCCCCAGCCAGTCAAAGATGATGCATTCTTCCCAAAATAACCTCTGCCCCCAGCAGCAGTTGAGGTACCTGTTCCATTATCAGTCATAAATGTCATCGATGATCTATTGCCACTGCAGACACAGTCAGCAGCTGCCATGCCCAGGGCAGAGCAGTGCTTTGCCTTTATTATCACTGCTGGTAATGTCTGGGGGGGATGGCAGTTACTCATGTGAAGTGACCATTTCCTTGGTCACCAGTAGCAGACCCCATGGCTACTCCAAGCTTATTTAAACCGCCAATGTTTCTGAGCATGTGGGTCTCTGCTTCTTGTCTAACAGTTGCTATAGTTCAAATAGATGCTTCACTGACTGTTGAATTTTAACTCGTTTAGAAGACACTGGGATGGTGCCATTTGGCACCCGGCAATGTTAGGCCACTGAGCACAGAGGAGGCTAATTTTTTTGTTGATCACCTTCACCAAGTCAGGTCTTACTGCCAGTTTGGGAGCCATCCATCATCCCTCTGACATGGTTATTCAGCAAGTCAGAACTGATAAATCTGCATTAGCTGGTCTCACTTGTCAGCGTGCATGTCATCTCTGAGCAAATGCAAAATCAATTCCAAACCAAAGGCTATGCTCCTGCCAACTCCTAACTATTGACTGCAGAGGAACTTAACATCGCTTCGGAGTGATTAGCAAACGCTGGCAAAAGTCTTGCTTTGGGAATGAGGATCATGCACATGCTTCGAGGAGGCAGCGGGGTAAAGCGCATAATGGCTCCTATTGTGCTCTGAAACAGAATTCTTCTGCTAATTCAGCTTCTCTGCATCCTTCTCCCCCTTGGAAATAGAATTTAGAAGTCTGCTTAGTGATTAATCAGCACGTTCCTTTAAAGTACAAGTTGGACAGAGAAGGGAACGTAAACACAAACTGACAATTCAGTACTTCCCTGAGTGGGGCTGCTGAGTCATAACAGGTCTGCAGACGGGCTGCACCACAAAAGGGTTTATATACTCCCTAAGGTATCTACATCTCAGAATAAACTCTCACAAACATAACTCTGTCCCGGTGATCCTGGTGCCTCGAGAAAGAAAGAACAGCCAAAATAAATACCTGGGCACTCTGTGAAGAAAAGTTGTCTAAAAGTCTGGGTGTTAACTCATTTCATTAATTTGGGGAAATTTGTAATAAAAAAGAGTGGAAGATAAACATCAATTGAAAAATAACTTCTGCTGAGGTCTTCTTACAGGGGATTGTTTTTTAATGCCTGCTGTGCTTGGTTTTATATCTTGAATTTACTGAATGAAAAGATGGTTGTTTTTCTCTGCTGTGTGGGAAACCCCCAGAGTGAAGCACATGAGCACAGGTGCACATTCACTTTCATGTAACTGATCCTTACTGCAGTCTGGAGAGCAATATAAAAACCCATGAGGTGGGGATAGCCAGCTGTGTCCTGTACCTGTGTGTAGCACAAACATTCCTGGAACATGGTGCAGGGCTTGCGTTTGTTTGAAAGTCAAAATTAAAACCTGTGGAAACATCTACCAAACCCGTCTGTAGTAAGTATTTGGAGTTGTTGTGGATAACAAACTAAAACTAGAACAGCAATGGACCTTGGTGGTCAAGAAGGCCAAGAGAGTTTTGGAGATAGATCAAGAGGAGGGTGTCCAGCAGATCAAGGGAGGTTCTCCTACCCCTTTATTCTGCTTTAGTGAGGCCACTCCTGGAATCTTGTGTCCAGTTCTGGGCTTCCCAATTCAAGAGGGATAGAAAATTAATGGAGAGAGTTCAGTGCAGAGCTATGAGGATGATTTGGGGTCTGGAACAACTGCCTTATGAAGAAGGATTGAAAACATTGGCACTTTCTAGTTTGGAGAAAATAAAGCTCTGAGGGGATTTAATCCCTGTCTATAAATCCATGAGAGCTTGGTGCCAAGCAGAAAGGAATCCCCTCTGTCCAGTGGCATCAGACAAGACAAGGGGTGATGGCTGCCAGCTGGAACACACAGAGTTTCACCTCAATCTGAGGAAAAACTTTTTTTCCAGTCAGGGTTATTAACTACTGGAAGGGGTTGTCCAGGGAGGCTGTGGAGTCCCCTTCTCTGGAGGTGTTTCAGCCCCGTCTGGATTTGGTTTGTAGAGCTGATTGAGGCTTTCAGGCAGTTCTGCTTGTCAGTGATTTGTATCATGCTTGAGCAGGAGCATTGGACCCTTTGAAGGCCCCTTCCAACCTGAATAAACTGTGTAAATGGGGTAATATTTTAAGCTATTTCCTTCATCAAATTAGGTATTTTAAGAGCCAAAATATAATAAATTGTTAGAACTTATTATGTCCAGCTTTAATACTTAATGTCATATTGTTTCACACACAATGAGTGATTACTAATCTTCGTTCAGTATCTAAATCATAACTCCTGAAGTTTCTACAAAGGTTCTGAGAATTTGTTATGCTGACTGTGATGGAATGGTTCTGTCAGTGGAATATCCCTGACTCTCCACGATCGGAGGAGTTTTTGCTTCTTTGCTAAGTGAAACAAATGGGTTAATTCTTTGCTTCTGATACAGAAATCTTTTTGTAGCTTCCTTGGCTGTGGTGAATTACTCTTTGCAGAATTCTTATTAATAATAGGTTTAGCCTAACAGTTTATCTTGTCTTTGAGGTTAGTACATTAAAACATCCTCCTCTGCTATGAAAATACTCTTCTTTCTGACATTGTTTTCTTTTGTCTCATTTCTTGTTTCTTCAGGGCAACTCTGAAAGAGAACTAATTAAGCTTTCTTTTCAAGACATCCTGAGGAATTAACTACATTACGTGAGAAAGAAAAAGCTAATCAGTTCTTAGCTACTAAAAATATGGATTTTGTTGCAGATGTGGCTATTCCTAATGAGTTTGCTTTTGGATATCTTCTGAAAAGTACTTCAGAGTCCTTCCCATATGATGCTGTTTTCTACTGTGTCCTTGTCAGCCTCATGCTATCTCCAGTGCTTTGTGCAAGAATCGCAGCATGGCCAGGGACCTTCAAGATCATCCAGTTCCAACCCCCCTGAACAGGCAAGGACACCTTCACTAGAGCAGGTTTCTCAGGGCCGCAGCTCACCTGCCCCTCAACACTGCCAGGGATGGGGCAACCACAACTGCCTTGGGCAACCTGTTCTAGCATCTCTCCACCCTCATGGCGAAGAATTTATTCTTCATGTCCAACCTCAATCTCCCCTCTTCAAATCTGGAACCCTTTCCCCATGTCTTCTCACTTCCACCTCTGTCAGAAGCCTTCCCGCAGCTTTCTTGTAGCCCCTTTCCCTCAGAGTTTGGGAAGCTGCTCGGAGGTCCCCGGGAGCCTCCTCTTTTCCAGGCTGAACAACCCTGTCTTGCTCAGCTTGTCCTCACAGGGGAGGTGCTCTAGCCCTCTGAGCATTTGAGTTGCTCTCTGGGCAGCTTCACGACCTGACGTCATGAGAATGAACACTCTGGCATTTTTAATTTTTTTAAGACTAGAGTTGAGGCATAGTGTGCAAAGATGGTGCAGAAGGGTCCATGGGTGTGCTGTAGACAGTGTGTGACTAAGGGGACTGTGTTGGTACTGCTGATGCAGCTGTACCAGTGCTACAGAGAATTCCATGGTTCAGGCTGCACTCGCCTTTTACACCTCTTAGCCATCACCAGATTTCCATGTTGATTTCCATGTTCCCTTCCTGCTTTGCTCTGTTCTTATGAAGTTCTTTGGGAGAATCCACAGTTCCTGCCATCAGCTAAACAGCGCGTGGAAGTGTTTTATAGGAGGAGACAGACAGGGGAAGAGATGGGGAGGGAGAAGAGATGTAAAGTGACATTAAACACTTTATGAAATGACAAAAGAAAACACGCTGAAAGTCAAAAGCCTCCCAACAGCAGCCGCGTTTGTAGCAGCCCCCATATCACAGTAAATAAGATTGCTCAGAGTCTTTTGGCAAAGGTAATAAGATTTTGTCATTGTTCTCTGTTGGTAAATTACCCTTGAAAAAAATGAAAGCTGCTCCTTGCAAAGAATAACTAATGCTTAGAAAATTTCCTCCCAGCAAGTAACTAATGCTCTTACATCACAATCCTATCCGAGGGGAAGGTTTATGGCACAGTTATGGTGCGGATTACACATTCAGCATCGCACGCTCCCATTCTTTTCACTGCAGTGAGAACCTATTAGTTCATTTTGCATGGTGCTCAAGTCTGTCCATCTGTGCGTGCTGGGGCTCCTTTCTGGCTTGCTGCTTCCTACTCTTTGGCGTACACTTTAGCCTCAAGAACCACCTGCAACTACAGACTAGGGGATGAGGGGCTGGAGAGCAGCCTGGCCGAGAGGGACCTGGCAGTACTGGGTGACAACAGGCTGAACAGGAGCCAGCAGGGTGCCCAAGTGCCCCAGAAGGCCAGTGGCATCCTGGCTTGGATCAGTAATAGTGTAGCCAGTGGGATTGGGGATGTCATTCTCCACCTGTCCTGGGCACTGGAGAGGCCTCCTCTCGAGTCCTGGGGGCAGTGCTGGGCCCTTCACTGCAAGAGATGGAGGGGCTGGAGCAGGTCCAGAGGAGCAATGAGGCTGGGGAAGGCACTGGAGGGAAAGGCTGATGAAGAGAGGCTGAGGGAGCTGGGGGTGTTGAGCCTGAAGAAGAGGAGACTCATGGGGGACCTTCTCCCTCTCTCCAACTTTCTGAAGGAACATTGTAGCCAAGTGTGAGTGGGGCTCTTCTCCCAGGCAGCCAGTGCCAGGATGAGAAGGCAGGGCCTGAAGGGGGAGGGTTACGTTGGGTGTTAGGAAGCCCTTCCTCCCAGAAAGGTTGATCAGAGCCTAGACTGGACTGCCCAGGGCAGTGGTGGAGTCCCCATCCCTGGAGGTGTTGAAGGCCAGCTTTGCTGTGGCCCTTAGTGCCCTGGTCTAGGTGGCTGTGGTGATGTTAGGTGCTGGGCTAGGCTGGATGGAGCTCATACAGCTTTTCTGGCTTTTCTAGAGGGCTTTTCTAGAGGGCTTTTCTAGCCTCAATCATTCTGAGATTCTGTAGTTCTTGTTGCCCTTTGGTACTTTACTCTGCCCATATTGACACTTGGAATTGGGATGACAGGGTCTGAAAGAGTTATAATGGATTTGCATTGCTTTTAAGCTGTTACAATAATTTGCTAGTGATTTGATATTTTACCTTTATTTACCTGGTGAAAAGTTCCAGTTGTCTTCCAGGGTGGCCCATTTGGGGCTGTTGGTGTGATTGCTCACTGACTGAAGAAAGGTCATAATTGATATCATAAGGGTGAGTTAGTGAAAAGCATGTAATTCAATTGAGAGGGGAGAGCAGTAGGAACCAACCCTCTGAGTAGTGTCCCTGGTTCCACTGCTGCTTTGCTGTGTGTCCTTTGACTGTGAGTGTGGCTGCCCTGTCTCTTACCTCAGCTGCTTTAAAGAGCAAATATAGTGCTCTTACGAGTCACTTCCTTTCTGGGCTGATGTGAATTTGAATTACTACTTAAAAAGTACTTTTAAGGTGCTGTAATTGAGGCTCTGTGTAAGTGCAGTGTTTTAATATTTTACTGAATACAGTAATTCCTGAATTTTAAGCAGGAATCCCACTGCTAAACTGTATAGTTGGCATGAGTGTAAATATTCAATAGTTGCTTCCAAATTAGACCTTAAATCATGTTTCCTTATGGAAAAACTATCGAAGTAGTCCTTCTCTTCTCTGCCTGGGTAGAGGTTAACACAACTAGCTTTTCAACACAGTGATAGCTCTTGAACTGCAGTACTGCAGACAGGGTTTCGTTAGGGTTTTATGTGACAGATACAGATGACAATCAAATTATTTTTGTAATAAGATAGCTATAAATACACAGAGCAGAGGGGCAACAAATGTTGGTTTGAATTAATATTTAAATCTCATTGTTTGAAACAGCCCTCTTGAAAGAAAATCATGACTGATTTTTAATAGCCTGGAAGCCCCTAGAGTCCTTCAACTCTATCAGCTCTGTAGTGTCAGTCTCTTTTAATCAGTCCTTCTTTTATCACTAAGCCCTAGATGACAGCCTCAAGTTTCACCCTGAGCTGTAAAGCACTGAAATATATATGTGACTTATCTGACTTGGACTTTAAAAGAATTGTGTGGAAACAGAAGGCCAAACGCAGTCCTCAGCGCATTCAGCTTTCTAGATGTCATTGAAAACAACATAGGCACAACAGAAACAGCCATTTTCTAAATAGCTACACTGCTTTGTACCGCATCATTGGCAAAGTCACTCATACAGAGCTCCACTTAGATTTAGAAAATCTGATAAGAGCCTAACTCACATAAAACCAAAGGCAGTGCTCTCAGCTGATGTGAAGGGACCTCATATTTGATAATTCCTATCACATTTTGACTTGTGAGAACTCTGGCAGATACCCCAGAGTTGCATCCCAGCATCCTGTTTTCTCTCTCATGTAGTAATGCTTGAACTCTGTTGTCTTTCCCCATTCATCCAAGGACTGTCCATAACTGCAGATTTTGGAACAATGCTTCATTGAATTCACAGGGCAGTTGAACATCTCAGTATAAACATTCTGCTGTGAACATCGAGTGAGGAACAGCCGACTCGGTAGTCGTTGAAACACAGAAGATCTCTAGAGTGAATATAGTTTCCATGTCTTCCTATACTTTGCTCTCTGAGAAAATCTCAGATGGTGTGAGCTGAGGATACTGGAGAAATGGCTAATCCCAGACTGGAGGTATCTAGCTAAACTTTATCGACAGCGCTTTATTAGAAGTGATGTTGGGCTGCTCAGGCTCTGCACAGAATTTAGTATCATAGAATCACAAAATGGTTTAGGTTGGAAAGGATCTCAAAGATCATCTAGTCCGAACCCATGGCAGGGACCCCTCTCACCAGACCGGGTTGCCCAGAGCCCCATCCAACCTGGCCATGAGCAGTTCCAGGCATGAAGCAGCCACAACCTCCCTGGGCAACCTGTTGCAGTGCCTCAGCATCCTCAAAGTGAAGACCTTCTCCTTTATGTCTGATCTAAATCTACTCTCTTTGAGTTTAAAGCTGCTATAAGGTCTCCCCATAGCCTTTTCTTCTGGCTGAACTACCCCACCTCAGCATGTCCCTGTAGTCATTCTCCTGGCTAAGAACTGACGTGATTACTGCTTGGTTTAGGATGGGAGAAGGGCAAGAAACAGTATTTTCTGGAAGACTGTGAAGGACATTAACATCAGAGGACTTAATAAACTCTCTACAAAAGAGACGTGTTGCCTGTTTCTAGCCTGCTCCTCCATTCGAGCAGCATTGCTTGTGTCAATATTGAAAATCTCCAGAATAAACGAGTAATCAACTGAAAATCCAGGCAGTGATATTAGACGTAGGTGTGGACCTTTGCTCCCTGAAAAGCACTGTCTTCTGCACGTACTAAATTATTTTAAAATAAGCAATAATTGATAAAAGGATTAAACAGGCAGCTCTATGCTTCCTGAGAAGTTGTCAGGAGCATAATTGACTCCACAGGAAAGCTACGTGGGCACCATGGTGTGAATCACCTTACTCGAAGTGCAGTCTTCTCCTGAGGAGTGCAAACAAAACTCGATGTGCAGGC
This sequence comes from Phoeniculus purpureus, assembly GCA_028565055.1. Classification (NCBI taxonomy): domain Eukaryota; kingdom Metazoa; phylum Chordata; class Aves; order Bucerotiformes; family Phoeniculidae; genus Phoeniculus; species Phoeniculus purpureus. The sequence continues at coordinate 402,666 of JAOXOE010000720.1, read as the reverse complement.
ATGTCACCTTCTGCAGTCCAAAGCATCACAGCCCTCATGATGAATAAACCTGCTGTTTGCTGGGTGAAGCTGAACTAACAAAGATAGGAGATGCAACCTGGCTGAGTAGCAGTTGCTGAACAGAGGTGGGCTTGTGCTCCTTAATCAAACATGTTCTCCAGAGCTCTCTCCAAGGCTCTGTAGCCTACCCACATGAGGCTGCTGTTCCTTCTCAGACACACAAGTGTATGATGCCCAAATGTTAATGAGCTGAAGAAGGCAGCTGTTCAATGATCTCACAGAGCTTCTTAGAACTTAAAGTGTTTTGCTAAGAGGCCAGATCCAACTTCATGTACAGCCAGGTGGCCTCTTGAAGCTGCAGATTCTCACAGTATGACACAACTCTAGAATTTCTTTACCAAAGCAGAGAATTTCTTTCTCTTTTCTCTTGGTGAACCACAGGTGTTGAATAGGAAGCCAGGAGTGTGTTTGTGGAAGTCAGCAGTGCCTGCGTTAGATGTGTTTTACCTTCAATTACTGTTTTTATTAATTTATGTGATGAAGCACTCTGTGTAATGCAAATATATTTGAGTCTATTATTCCTGACAAAGCCAGAAGAGCTTGGAAAGCTGGAAAACATCAGTAGAGGGAGCTCCTACTGCATTTTTTGAAATGAAGATGTTTTATAACTTGAGGTGGACAAGCCATTTTGCAATTGTTATGAAGAAGCTGCCTCCTGTGCTGCGAGCTCTGACTGTTCAGCAGCATATTGGAAGCAAACTATGCAATAATGCAAAAGGAAAATGTCTCAGTATCTGTATGGCTTTTCATCCTTTGTATGTTACGAATGTGCTGCAGGTTGCAGACTGCCTGGAGAGTCGTTACTCCTCGGTTTGTCTTCTAGAGCTCACGTGAAGCTTTTCAGTCACCTCAAATGTCAGGCAAAGACTGAAGAAAATCAATAGTGAAAAAACCATTTGGTGCAACGTGGTGGAATTTCATTTGTCTAAGCGAAGGAGAACAAAACATCATTCCTTCCCCCTCAATATCCCTTGTCTTCTTGATCAATAGGATATACTGTTTGCTGCTCTCAGCGTCTAGTAACAACTTCCCAATGTTCTTAAAAATGTTACGGGTGTCATTTACTCCTTTCCTCACCTGCCTTTTCTAATAACAAAGCAAGCAGCTTGATGAGATCAAGCGCCAGTGACCTTCTCTGTGTGCAGTTCCTCTGATACTTCTTCCCTGTGGTTTGATTACTTTGACAGCAAGAAATTTGTGGTCACTGTTAATAACGACAGCGAGCAGCAGCGTATGAAAACAGCCTCTGGCATTGCTGACAAAGGTCAGCTGGCAGCACACGTGGCATTTCAGCTGCTACGTTCAGTCGTTTCCATCACAAACTCGATTATATCTCTTGCATGTCTGAGCGGGCTCTGTGACTCCCCACCAGGAACCATTCCTGAACCAAGGGGTAGTGAGCCGGTAGTTCCAACCAAAGTGATGCATTTCACATGCTGTTGGGTGCAGCTGCATGGTTTGCTCGCAGATTTGCCCAGTATTTTTGGTTGGGGTTTCTGTTCAAACTATCCTCCCCTGCCTTAAAGCTTCTTTCTGCTGATTTCTCATTTAAAGGCATTGGGGTGGTCACTCAAACATCCATCTGCATGATCAGAGAAGGAAACCAACAGACTTCTCGTGTCTTCTCCTGTGTTCAAGGAAACTCCGGGCTTTAAAATATCTTGGAATATTAATTCTTACACTTTCTTCGTATTACTGTTTTTGAAAAATGATGGAAATTTAAACCAGTCAGGTAGACCTGGACACAGACAAATGTGTCCAGTAGAGTTTCTAGAATTGTCTCAATAACCTTTAGGTTTTAAAACTTCTCTCTCTTCATGTGCAATGATGTGAAAGTCCTGAGCTTAAGTGACTAACACAGCTAAGCATCATTCTGAAGGTACTAAAATCCATCTTTGGTTCATTGCTTGGTCAGAATTGTGGTTTCCCTCATGACTGGATTCACTGAGTATCTCGTTTTTAACCAGACACTGTGTCTTACGAAGCAGAGCTCAACCAGAGATGCTTAATCTGAAACCTTCGTAGGTACTCGGGGCTATTTTCTTTATAGAGTCAATGTACTGAATGATCCTTAATTTCTTTCTCCATGCAGTTTATTCATTATGAAGCCTCTTACTTGAAAGACAAATGAGTAACAATTTACTTTGGTGAACTAATGAGGAATATTAGCAAGCATTTACTTAATTTTGTTCTTAATGATTTCCCTTGGGACATAGAGGAGTGTTTACAATCTGATGGTCGCGTGTTGTGTCATGTTTGTAAATCTTCAGAAGATTTTCAAGTCCATTTAGTAATTGATAATGAAGTGTTGGGTTATATCAGCAGTGGAGATCATGGAGGGAGTTTTTAATTTGCCATCCATATTTATTTGTATGACTTTTCAGAACATAACACATTTCACTACACATTTGCATAAGTGATTCTTTCCTCATTTCCAACTTGTATTCTGCATAGTTGTGCAACAGATACTAAGGAGATCCAATAAGTCTTTGTTGTGGGCCAGCTGGAGGTGTGTGTGGTACAGAAGAGCTGGTGCAAGGCTTCTGAGTGTGGTCCAACAGATAGAATTTTAAAGATACTAATTGAAGAACCGTCAGCTGATGTTGTAGTCTGAAAAGGAGCAGTAGATAGAATCATATGATCACAGAATGTTCTAGGCTGGAAGGGACCTCTAGAGGTCATCTAGTACAACCTCCCCACACAGGGGAGGCTGCTCAGAGCCTCATCAAGCCTGACCTTGAATGATCCAGGGATGGGGCCCCCACCACCTCCCCGGTCAGCCCATTCCTACGTACTGCTCCAAGTACTGCTCCTCTCTTCAGGAGGAGGTGTATGCACATCACCAGCACCCTGTGTTGGAGCCAGTGCAGTGATGTTCAGGGCCAGCTCAGCCCAGTGTTAGGAACGTGCTGCCTCACATGTGCAGTTTGGGATTTAGAGAGAATAGAAGATGTATAATTATACTTAGATGATGGGTATTTTTAGGCTCCCTGTAGATCTATTGATGATAATCCCCTGGCCCGAGACATTTGATTCCATTCTTGAGGAAAGGCTTTCATATTTTATCAAGGCTTTTCCTGGAGCCAGCCTTAAGCACTAGCAAGAAAAATGACTGCTTGAGGCTCTGATTTAGTCTGAGTAACTTAGCCCAGAGACTCAAAGGCACTTAGATGTGATGACACAGAGCTTTGCAACACTGAACTTCAGGCATCTGACCACCACACCAAACCCTTTGCTCTGACTGCGTGTGTCATCTCCAGGTGGAATCCTCTCTTCAGGAGGAGGTGTATGCACATCGGCATGAAAACAAAGAGGCAAACCAGTAGCACACTTGAGAAACGGAGGAGGGAGTGTTCAGAATGTTCTGTTTCTTCTTAGGCTTTTTACCTACCAGAAGCACTCAAGTTGATCACAGGACACAAACGTCTTCATCTTCCCTGTGTGAATCATGCCAAAAGGTAGAGAAGGCAATGGACCTTAAATGGGGGGATCGTTCAGTGCCGACAGAACAGAATTCATCTCAACCACTCTGCTCTCAGAAGCCTCAGATGGGTGTGTAGGGCTCATTAAGAAGCATCTGGTCTTTCTATCCACTGGACACAAGCAGGTGTCTGTTCAGTTGTAGTTCACAGCTCGCAGTCTTTCATGGATATAGATGTCTTACTCTCTTAAGAAAATGACAGGATGAACTGCCACTAAATGAGAGGCAACTCCTGTCCTCCTGTCTCTCCCTGCATTATCCAGTCTTTGGGCATTTAGAGCTGTATGGGTTTAGGGTTTGGGTTTTGCCCCTGTCAGAGCCATCTCCATCACAGATGAGTATGTGATATGCTCATTGAGTTCCTTAAATCCCAGCCTGCACAGCCTTGCTTACTCGCTTTTTCTTGAGACCATCTGCTTTCATTCTCCTCTGTGATGCACAACAGCTGATAGGAAAGAATTGAGGGCCAGCACCTCTGCTGCAGAATAACTTAGAACTGTGAAAAAGTGACTATTTCCATTTGAAGGCTAGTAAGAATCTCTGACATTTGGCTTGATTTTAGGTTTCAGTGAATGTCAAAATCAAGTCTGCACCATACTTCTCATTATTTCAGTGAGGCATTGTGCACAGCACAGCCTCTTCTGAAGTTAATTGAAGAGACTTGGCCTGGTTGCTGCGGTGGTTTGGCAATAAAATTTCAAACTGAGTTAGTTGTGGCTACTGGAGTTCTTATTTCATTTCTATGGAAAGTTCTTACTGTACCCACAACCTATAATAAGGGCAGAAGAATGCCTCATTCCCAGCTCATATTTTGCTGAAGAAGGAGATAGTGTGCTCATGGTTGTCTGTGGGTGAAGCTGGAATTCCTCAGCTCTGACTTTTCCCAGCAGCTGTCACAGAAGTGGCCGTAGAAACAGCCAGCAGTGTTATAATCAGGACATACCTGCTGACAATTTTAATGCCTCATGTTAAGGAGATGAAGGTAGCTGGGAGGAGTCTGCATGAATTCTAGATGGGGATGTCATGGGGATCTCATTCTGAGCTCAGGCCTGAGCTCCAGTGCAATGAACAGTGTTGGAGTCTGAGATGAACTCTGTGCAGAGAACAGTGGGAATCTGGCTACCCAGGGGGTTTGAAAATTCAGCTCTGAGGCATCCTTGCAGAAGCAGAGTGAATTAAATTCTTGTCTTAATTTAGCAGGACCCCGTGTGCTGAATAGCGTAGGAAAATATAATGCAATGAGTTCTGATTGATAATCAATGGATGCTCTAGTGAACTTATTCTATGAAATCACAACAGACAACCTGACACTTCAATGCTTATCCTTCCTTTTTGAAGTATTCTGCCTTATGGCTTAGAATTCTCCTTGTCTGTGCTTCATCCTCCCCAGGGACTGGGAGATTGAATTTAATGGTTAGCTGAGCAAGGATGAGCTTAACTCTACTCATGTTAAGTTAATCATTGTTCTCAGTTAGAGAACTTAGTTTGGTGGTATTTATGCACCTTGTTTAGTCCAGTAACTGCAAACATGCAAAAAATGAGATTGTTTGGAGACCCTTTACTGGTCACATTGAACTTTAGTGTAAAACTCACTGGTTGAAGATTTGTGAGGCTTCAGATTTTGAACCGTGTGTAATCATAAGAGACAAATTCAAAATTTATTACATAATGGATAAATTATTTCTTCTTCCTATTCTCTCCCCCATCCTGTCAAGCAGGGACAGTGAGCAAATGGTTCTGTGGTGTGTAGCTCCTGACTTAGGGAGTCAACACAACACTGAACCAGCCAGATGAGAGAAGGATGTACGTGATAAGGACTGAGGCAGAAAGAAGAGGAAGCAGAAGCAGAGCAATGCCTTGGGGTCATCCTTTTTGCTGGTACCAAACCATTCCATCACATGAGCTGTGCTGCCTAACCATGACACAGGAAAAAGAACACAAGTGAAAAACAGGATTAAAACAAAGCAAATATTTACATACCTCTGGCTACGAGGGACATATCGAAGCTCTTAATGCCTCTGCCTAATCCTCCACTTGCAGTACACAACATTGAAGTTGAAGGTCAAAGACGCTCACTGGGTACATGACCTCACATCCAGCACCTGTATGAGGAGTGTGTCTGGCTCTGTCACTGCAGAACAGCTGTGCCAGTGGCTTAGGACTCAGGTAATCTAATTCTTAGATAGCAGAGTCATTGAATCATAGGGTCCTATGATTTTCAGAATCATGATTATGTCTGATTATACCTAGTGCTTCCCAGGCCTAGAGTCTGAAGCAGTTTCTACAGATAAGAAAGAGGGGTGAGGCACAGCAGTTCCATTTCCTTCAGGCTCTGAATGAACTCAAGTGATTTCCCCAGTCAGGCTGCATCAGTAACTGACAATTCCCACCATGTGATTCCTGCTGACTCCAGTAACACCCGGTTAAACCAGCACTTACCCATTTAGTGTAACCTTTGCTGCTGGTAATTGAGAGTGTGCATTGCTCAGGCAGCCTGGAAATAGAATTAGTCATAGGGACCTTTCAAAGAAAATATGTAAAAAGCTTCATTCTGAGTCCAATTAGAGCTAAGGTCAAGCTTCTTTAGCCCAGCTCATTAGTGCTGTCTGGCAGAGAAACTTTCTTCAAGACTCCAAATATTTGATTGCTGGGTGTTTGTTTTGAATCGGTAAGTCAGCTAATAGGGGAGGTGTCATCAAACTGTGCTAAATTAGTTATCATCCAGACAACAAGTGCATTGGTACATGATTTCCCCCTCTCACATAACAGATCTAATCCTTTGGGAAGGCAGTCACATTTTGGGAGGTGCAGGTAGTGCCCTCCACTCTGAAGGGAGCAGTTAAGCTTCATGACTATCCTGTTTCGAAAGGGAGAAATAACTGGGAAAAGAAGTCAAGTAAACATCCTCCATCTGATAGGAGCTGGTAGCATTTCTGTTCAGTATTGCTGCACTTACACAGGCATCACATTGACTGAAACCTTGTAAAATCTGCTTCACGTGTGGCTGTGTTATTGCAGCAGTAATTAATGCAGCAGTAGTTCATGTTCCGTAAGGATACAGGGAGATGAAATGTATTTCCCTTCCTTGGTCTGTCGATACACATCGGGGCAAGCCTTTGTTTGTGTTTCTTTATATGCTTTCAGGTGTTGAATTGCTTGTACCTCTTGAACTCCAGTCAGAAATCGAGTAACCAGGAGCCTTGAATTTGTTTTTCAGTCTGCTCAATGCTGACCCACTGCGTTGTGAGGGTGCTGCCTGGAACCATCAGTACACACAACTTACTGAAGAAGGACTCACTTTCAGATCCTTGATCCCATCCCATCCTCTACCCAGGCATTTTTGCCAAATTACGTTTTCTTGCACAGCACTTAGATCCCTCCTCACTTAGATGTTGATGTTCTTTCTTTAGAAGCTGTAGCAAAAATTAGACTGTTAGAATGACCCTCAGTCCTGAAGTCACTTGAGGGCTTCCAGTCATGATAGGACATCATGTTTATTAAAGCCATTTCAGGTCCAGAGCTGTTTTCTTTCACTGTTTGAAAAGATGTGAATTCAGTAATTAGAGAGAATACCTTAATAAGTGACTTGTAATGAAACCTCCGAGTTAAAGCTCATGAATCATTTAAAGTGTTGGTTTAATAAGCACTAGAGTAAAAAAGGTTCAGAGGAAGGGAGAAGTAGGTCCCATTTGGCTGCTAATGCAGTGTAAGAACGGTCACCACTTTGTTCTGGGTGCTTTGTGCCCATTAAAAGCAAGTTGTCCTTCCAGAGAGGGATGGCATTGAGAGGAGCTCCTTGTAGGAGAGATTTGTCTGAGGATTAGATAGAGGAGGTGCGACAGAACATGGTTCAGCTCTCCCACAAAAACTGCCTGTGCATTACCGTTACAAGCCTTGGAAACGTCGTCATCTATCTTTACATCTCATTTCATTACTAGGGCTGCGTTTCTGTCCCCTGGCATGTCAAATTACTGCGGCTAAGATGCGGGGATGATACAATTATCTCCAAGTTAAATTAAGTTTCTCACGCAGTCCTTTATTTGACTTTCTTATCTTTATCTTATTTCCTTTCTCACTCGTTTCGCCTACAAAACTGACATGTTGTACCTTTGGATGGGGGAAGCCACCCAAACTAGTTTCTAGCCAAGGGTCAGAGCCTGGGATGTTTTTATATGTATTTAGAATTTTATTAGTAGTTTTTACTCATTTCCTTTGTTTCTGTAGAAAGAAAATTGAGGAGAATATGTTAGGGGATATTAAAAAGTAAAATACAATGAATCCCATATATCCAATTGAAGTGTCGAGATATGAAAAGGAGATCTATGTGAAAGGCAGGAAGTGCCTTTCAGGGCTGTGTCCTGGTTCACAGATTGTATTTCTGCAATTCATGAGGCAGAAATGCTGAAGGATGGCTTCTAGAAAATGCTGCCGTATTGCTCAAGCAGGTAATTTCCTATTCATTCCAGTAAACTAGTACGAGGTGCAATAACTCATCAATGTAAAACTGCATAATCCAAGGGAAAATCATGCTAATAAGGCGAAATGTCTGAGCAGTTGCACTTACGAGGAAGAAAAGACTTAAAGATGGAAATGAAAGGTCCAAATGACATGAAGTCAGAGGCAGAATTACAGCACAGAGGTTGATTAAGAATAAATGTTTGTAAATGTGTTTTTGAGTGCTTTCTAGTAATTCCAGAGGGAAAAAACAACCTGGCGGTGAAAAATAGATTGATTTAGATAGGCTAGGAATTCTTGGTCTTACAATCACAAGGGCTCTAGTTAGTAGATTGAGAGTGGTTCTTCTTCCCCTCTACTCTGCCCTGCTGAGACCACAGTTGGAATCTTGTGTCCAGTTCTGGGCCCCTCAGTTCCAGAAAGACACAGAGCTGCTGCACAGAGTCCAGTGCAGAGCCACAGAGATGACAAAGGGAGTGGAACATCTCCCTGCTGAGGGAAGGCTGAGGGGGCTGGGTCTCTGAGTCTCTTGATCTTGGAAAAAAGGAGCCTGTTGGGTGACCCCATGAATGTTGATCAATATGTAGGGAGGGATATTCTGAGACTCCATGTAAGAGCGCTGCAAGCTTCTCCATCGGCTTATAGATGCCAGCTGAGACAGTTTGTGGCCAGTCCTGGCACCATGTCTGGCAGACAGCAGGAGATATCAGGGCTTGCTCTCATTGATCAGCATCGCTGTTGTCATTGGGATCAGAATGGAGTGTAAGACGAGCTGTGGCTCAAACATGTCCCTTACTGGTTGTTATTTCTTCAGTGCATGAACAAGTCTCACACTGATTTTGGGGTTTTTCTCAATATTAAAAAAAACCAAATCACATGCTTGGTGTTGGATCTTTCACTAAATCCTAGTGTCTTCATATGCACAGCTTTCCTCCTGATCTCTCTGAGAAAACTGAGTGTATTCTGAAAGAAAGAGATGCTGTGCTTTTCTGGAGTTAATTAGCAGACAGCTGAAGGACAGACTTGAAGCAATGCGCAGCCTTCCATGTGCTAGAGAGAAGTGTGGAGAGTATTTTTGTTCTTTGTCTGAAAGGTACAAATAATATTTCTACTGAAGAGGCAGGGGTACTTCTTTGCACTCAATTAGAACTGGTGGTGAACTAGTGAAACAAATACTGATTTTTAAGATACATGAAGCTGTAGGCATGTCAGCATTTCCCCCTTGACAGGGGTCAGGGGGTGGTATATGCACAGGGCTTTTTTTCTTTTAAGAGTTGTGAAGCTGGCATGGCATGGAATCATAGAATCATAGAATCATCCTGGCTGGAAAGGACCTCCAGGATCATCAAGTCCAGCCCTCATCCTAACAGCTCCCCAACCCCTACACCTCAAGTGCTTTATGTCACGTGGGTCATTCAAGAGTAATATGATCAACAAACTGTGTTACTGGTATCAGTATAGTTTTGATGCTCACAGATGCTCATGACTTCTTAATACTAACAAGCAGTCTTGATTTAGAATCATAGCATCATAGAATTTCTAGGCTGGAATGGACCTCTAGAGGTCATGTAGTCAAACGTCCCCACACAGGGACAACTGTCCCTAGGTCAGGCTGCTCAGAGCCTCATCAAGCCTCACCTTCAATGACTCCAGGGATGAGTCCCCCACCACCTCCCTAGGCAGCCCATTCCAGCCATCAACCACTCTCACAGAGAAAAGCTTTTTTCTAACATCCAGCCTAAATCTCTCCTTTCCCAGCTTGAACCCGCTGTTCCTTGTCCTGTCCATACAAACCCTCTTGAAAAGACCTTCCCCTGCCTTCATGGAGGCCCCCCTCAGGCACTGGAAGATCAAAAGAAGGTGCCCCCGAAGCCTTCTTTTCTCCAGGCTGAACAGCCCCCGTTCTCTCAGCCTGCTCTCGTACAAGAGATGCTCCATTCCCCTGATCATTGTAGTGGCCCTCCTCTAGACACACTCTAGTCATTTAAGTATGTTAGCACTGAAGATGCTTTAGTGTCTGAGCAGTTTTTTCAGTGGCAAGAACATCCTGTTTTCTGTGTTGGAGTTGTGTGAGGAGTAGACCTTGAGCACAGAGAATGAACACATCTGGAATTCTAGTAGGTGCTACCTTTATCTTTACTAAACAAAGACCTAGGACTGTGAATACAAGGCTGTATTAACGTAAGACTCAAAAATGTAAGAAGAATTTGTAGTATTTTCACTTTTAATGGGACATTTGTGAATTAGAATACAAACAGATGAATGGATGTCCTAGAGGCATTCAATACAAATCCGTTAATGGAGTCCCAGTTTTTCTCCTATTCTTTATACCACTACATTCTGTTGTTCCATACTCTGTGTGCTCTGTTTTTCTGTGCCTCTGTATTTAGATAAGAAATCAAATCACTTGCTTTGTCTGTCAGCTACATAATGAAACCATGAAAGTAGTAGTCACTGCGTTTTTTGAAGTGTTTCTTAAGTCTGGAGAAGTACAGGCTGATCTTATTCAACCAGTACAGAGTGTTCAAGTCAGAATTATGGAATGAAGCCTATTGCTTCAGTGACTTTAAGTTTAAATTTAGGATCCCAAATTAAAAATGTTTTAAAAAAAGCTTCTTATTAAGTAAAAAATCAATTTTAGAAAAGAGAAAACCTTTCTGAGTGGCTTCCTTCTGACTGCAGTGTTCAAGGACACAACAAATGCCTCACAGAAAAAGTTCTTTCAGGGGACTCCTGCTCTATTCTGCATGATGTCAAGTTTAATTAAGTTGACTGTACATGCAAAACACAGCCTCCCCTCTTCTTTGACTACTCTCTCCCAGCAATCTCCAGCCAAGCCATTGCTATGGCAACTGATCATTCCCAGATCCATCAGCACTGCGGTCGCATGCAGGATGCATCTCCTGTTGTTATTTATAATTGATCCCCACAGAAACACAAGTTCTGGCTGCAGTACACAGGAGTGTGAGAGCTCAGGTATATCTGCAGCTGCAGCTCAGGGTGCACATAGTGCTTCCGTGAGGCAGCGGCACTTGCTGTTTCGACCTGGATAAAGCAGTAGGAATGATCAGAAGGTTCATATTGGCACTCTGAAGAAAATACAGAGCATAAACCAAGACACAGTATGAATGGTGGGAAACCAGGAGTAATATGGTCCCCATACCAGCTGCACTGCTGCTCGCTACACTGGAATGTGCTAAACAGGCCCTCTGTGGTTCTTAGCACCTAGAAATTACAGTGTACAGTCATTTATAGGTGCATACAGCCTTGTAATTATCACATTTGGAAGATGAAATGGCTAGAATTAGTTTTACATCACAATCTGCCTTAACCGCCCTGGAAAAAAAAGCCACTTTTCTTACTCAAAATATCAGGGACTGTCTCACATATTCCCCTTTATTACTAAACCCCTACTAATTCCCTTCAATTGAGGGGATCAGTAATGACTGCACTATCAGTATTTTTGATGATCAGCTAGGGGCAATCTTCTTATGCAGAGTGCTGGGGTGAGGGGAGGGATGTACATTTAGTAGAACCGTGTGTAACTGTTCAGTGTGTCTTAGGAATTTGCCACAGCCCAAGGCTTTGGGTTTCTTTATTTTTTTATGTTCAGGGTAATTTGGAAGAGTGTTTGTGGCCTGTTTGTGGGTGGCTGCAGTGGTTCACTAGTGTCAGAGAAGCAACAGGTGATCATCCCTCTTCTGAGCATCTTAAACTCTTACACCATTGTTTGCAGTTGGTGTCATGAGCCTACGTGCTGCAGAGGTAACACTGCAGAATCAGCAAACAGGCTCCTGCTGCACCAACAGGAGCCATCGTTTGGGGTAGAACATATGTTGGGTGTTCAGGAACATGAATCAGGGGAATCTGTTATTGTACCTGCTCCAACAGAACCAGAGCAACGGTTCTAAAATCCAACTGACGATACTTACGAGGATGAAAGCAGAGAAGAATGGCTCATCTGGTGTTTAGCCTATAGACTTAATCTAATCTTCTGGATAGAGACTTGGCAACAGTTTGATTGGCTTGTGTTTGATTTCTGTGAGCATCTTGAATGTTGTAGATTAAGCAGTGGGCTGTGAATGTGAATTCAAGCATCCAACACCAAAAATGATGTGTGCTCTCCTCTCCCTTTTCATTGGGAAGGAGGAGCTGGATAGGCACCTCTGAAGAAGCAGTTATGTTTTATGATCATGAAGATTAGACCGGGGCCGGGGGGGGATTGTCACGGAATACGATGCTTCATTGTTAAAGTACTCCGGGCTAGGTAAGCGCAGAACAAATTCATAACACATTGTAGGACCTAAGCCAGCTAGACTCGGCTAGACAGCATGATGGTTTATCATGGGGAAATGGAAATGGTATGTTAGGTTCTCTTTAATGTGCACCTAAGGAATTGATTTTGCTGCTGTCATTAAAAGTAGCGACCACATTAGCATAAAATGTTATTTAAATGGCATTTCTCACTTCCACATACTCTGCGAAACCCTCTCATCTGCACAGAGCTTTGCTCAGGAAATCATTATGTCACCATTTCTGTGTGATCAGGCTTCTACCTCTAGAATTTCTTTCAGACTGGAAACATGGTTATTTAAATACCTTTACTCAGTATTCCTCGTGTTCTTTCCTAGTTTGCCTCTTTGTTGCTCCCCTTCCTTCAGTTTGTATTTCACCTGTGGCTGATGTTTGCTCATGGGCTTCCCGTGTCCCATCACAACTGTTCTTCTGAGGGCTCACTGCTAGCTCCTCACTTGAAGCCATCTATCTAAGACAGAATTCCCAACCTAGTACCTTTTGGGAGTCAGCAAATGTCTGTGATGGAATTCATAGTCAGAATGTCAAGGAGGTGTAGTCTGAGCACTTCCTGTGAGCAAGCAGTGCACTTCAGCCATCCCTGCCAGAGCTCACTGCTGCCTTCAGGTGCTGAGGAGGCTGTTTAATTACTTCTTTGAGGCTTCCCAAGTTCCTCCCATCCCATTTGCTGTCACTTCTAATAAAGAAAGGCCTCACTGTGTAATTAGCTGATGGGATTAATGGTGACAGAGAGTGTTTTCAAACATCTGATATAAAATGAGATGCTTTACCTTTGAACACTTAATTGGAGCATGGTGTAAGTTTAAATGGTTTTTTTAAAAGTATTATTTAATTTTGGTGCTCTCTTCTTTGTTCTGCTGTTGTATACTGTTGGTTCCCATTCCCAGCTACATTGCTGCTTTCTGATTTCTCCCTCTCTTGCAACCGTCTTTTCAATCCTCAGCCCCAGGATGCAGGACAGATCTCCTCGTGGAAATGCCTTGTCCCCATCTGTCTTTGTTCCAAGTCCTTGCCTCTCTCAAACACCCCAAGACTGCCTATTTCAGCCTGTGTTGTGCCATGATTTAATGTTCCATACCTACCATACTTGGCTTCATGCCTTGGGCCTATTGTACTTTCATCTTAACCCCTCCATAGCTTGGTCTTTTCTTGCTGGGAGAAGGAGAAAAGCACATGGCTTCTCCCTAGCTAAAATACCCAGCTTGACCTACAGTTAGGCAGAGCTGTAATGTTTGAATTCTTAGAGGAATTTCGGTTTAGAGAGCTAGTAATTATCCACTGAGCATAGGCAAGCTGCAATTTTCAGTCTGTAACTGTCAGGCTTAGGTGACTTTCAAGAGGAAGGCAAAAGGTCCACCCTTGACAAGCACAGCAACCTCTGCCGAATTGCAAAATGAGAGATGACACCAGTGATGGAAGAAAAGGTCACTGCAAGTTTTTTAACAAGGGGAAAAGCTATTTTCCTCACTCTTTATTTTCAGAAACAGACAAACTAATTTTGATAGGCATTTTTCAAATAAGAAAATGGAGTATTTCAGCCCAAGTTGAGTAGTTGTACAGCCAACCCGAACTGTCAGTAGGAACCCGCCTGGCTGTGTTCCTGTATGGCTGGATCTAGGGGATCCTGCTGTGGCAGGGGGGTTGGACTGGACAGTCTTTCGAGGTCCCTTCCAGCCCCTAATGTTCTCTGATTCTGTGAATGAGCAGTTTACCTCTACCATGGCTAGAACATTCCATCCATTGCAGTCAGTCCAAGGCAGTTAGGTCTGTAGGATTCTATGCTTGTGGCCATCAAAAACAATATTTCATTAGGAAATCAGTTTATCTGGAGGTGCTTTTGCATTTAGACTGAATGAAATGATCACAGAATCACAGAACATTAGGGACTGGAAGGGACCTTGATCACCCAGTCCAGTCCCCCTGCCACAGCAGGAACATGGCCAGGCGGGTTTGAAATGTCTCCAGAGAAGGAGACTCCACAAACCCCCTTGGGCAGCCCCTGCCAGGGCTCTGTCACCCTCACTTGGAAGAAGGTCCTTCTCACATTGATGGGGAACCTCCTCTGTTCCATCTCACACCCACTGCCCCTTGTCCTATCATTGGATGCCCCTGAGCAGAGCCTGGCTCCATCCTCCCAACACCCACCCTTTCCATATTGATCAACATTCACGGGATCACCCCTCAGTCTCCTTTTTTCCCCAGCTCAAGAGCCCCAGCTCCCTCAGCCTTTCCTCAGCAGGGAGATGCTCCCCTTCCTCCATCATCTCTGTGGCTCTGCGCTGGGCTCTCTCCAGCAGCTCTGTGTCCTTCTGTAACTGAGGGACCCAGAACTGGACACAAGATTCCAGATGTGATCTCAGCAGGGCAGAGTAGAGGGGGAAGGAGAACCTGTCTCCATCTGCTGACCACTCCCATTCTGATCCACCCCAGGATGGTGTTGGCCTTCTGGGCCACGAGGGCCCATTGCTAGATCCTGACCATCCTGCTGGCCACCAGGACCTCCAGGTCCTTTTCTCCTCCTCTGCTCTCCAACAGGACAGTCCCTACTGTCACTATATTTTAAGTAGGTTGCTTTAACCAATCAGTTAACAAAACGTTTCCTTCCTCAAACCCACTCCCTTAAAATGCAGCACTTTTCACAAAATGAAATAGCTGGTGAAGAAATCACTTTGAATTGAATCCAGCATTCTATAGCGAGTGTATCAGTCCCATGCTGTCATAACATTAATGAAATGGATGTTCAAAGGAAAAGGCATCACAAGTGAGATATTAGTCTTTTTTTTTAAGATTCACAAATGAATTTGTACTTTATAGAGCTTTATAAACTCAGGAAAAGTTTTGGAAGGAGGAATCCGAAGCCACAAAAGCTTTTTCTGAACTTGGGTTATGAATTTCAAACAGGGAAATGTTTGCAAACAAGGGAAGGAGTTGTCTTTCATCTCAGGACAGGATGGGGGCTCTTTGATTTAATGAATAATGGCTAGATAAATTCAAAGTCTTCCTGTATTTGTCCACATGAAAAAATAAATTGAGAGATTGATTATTGGTTAGCAAGCAGCACTGATTGGAAGTCAGTGACCTTGTCTTTGATGTTGATTAGCATAACAAAGGGAAATACAGATGATAGTTGAGGTTTCTTTTGTAGGAAAATGAGTGTGTCAGGATTTGGCTGAAAACCAGGCAGCATTAATAAGGTCACTTCTGTTTCAGAGCACTATTTTAGGTGCAGGAGATTGAAAACACGACTGCCTTGTCAGACGTTCTCCCCCTGGATCTCCATCATGACACTACTCTTCTCCACTTTTCCCCTGGTGTGTTGACTTCTAAACAAAAATAATTTCCCCCTGTGAGCAGCTAGACCTGAACACTTCCTATGAATGGGTGGCTTTTAAGCTATGAATTCAGCCAGCCCCCAAATCTGTATTTAGAGAGGTTTGATTTTATTTGAAGACACATCTGTTCTGGCACTTCCCTTTGGTTCAGTAGTTACACAACAAGGTCAGAAGTATGCAAAATCATCAGAGAAAAAGGAACAAGTCTGTCTGAAACCTGCCAGCTTTAAAGGTTGAGGGCTTCACTTGATGACTATTAGTAAATAATTTAGGATTCTCCTTCTGCTTTATACAGGGAGCCAGATCTGAATACTAAGAAAAATCAAATCCTGATCTGCTCCAGTAACATTAGAGCCTGGTAAGAACAGGCACTTAAGCAATCTTCCTACCTTTTCAGTTTAAAATCCTAGTATTCTGTGTATAGTGTTAAGTAAAGTAAACGTGATTGGATAATTAAAACAATTCTGCAGTCCTTCACTTTCGTTTCAGGGGTGGTTATCTCTTCCAAGTAGTCTCTCCCTGAGTGACTGCGTGCATTTTATAGCTGGCACTTTCCCCTGTTGATGTATCTTTCACATTACAAGAATAATTTGTCTTTAATGATTCCCTGCATCATCCCTCAGCCGAGGGGAGGTAGCTGGGTTGGCCCGGCGTTGTCACCTCTTACGGCACAGCCAATTTAATGGTAATGAGAGGAGCTGCTGCTGAGAGGAGCAAGATGCCAGAGGTGGTGTTAGCTCATGCTGTGGAGTGGGAAGAGCAGTCACCATTCTGCTTCCACTCCTGAGAAAAAAAATTAGGAAAAGCTCCCCAGTATCTTCAGGAACATCCTCTCCTGTCCTCTCCAGCCATTTTCCCCAACCGCTAAGATGCTGCAGAATGATGATCTGCTTCTTATGGCATCCTAAAGGAAGCCTTCTGAGAGGGCTGGCTAGGCTTTGGAGTGCGACAAGAGGGGCTCAAGGACAGAGGCTGTACTGGAAAACTGGGGCAGAGGGAGGAAAAGAAATCCCTAGTCCTACTCATAGACCTGCTCTGATCTTAACGGCCTTTCATAGCCCCACTCAGCTACTCTTAACCTGTCTGGAAACCAAGATCACTGTGCAATCCTACTCTTCCTTTGTCTCCCATTAGATACTTGCCACACTTTCCTGCTTCCCTAATCAACACCACAAACTGACAATGAGTTATAGGAGTGAGAAGTCATGGGTGTGCTGTGTCACACCAACTGGCCATTTTTGTCTGGCACTGATCATACATTGACTTTAATTGAGCTTCGACTGCTGTGGGAGCCATGAAGGTAGGGGAAGATGGCAGTGTGTGCCTGTATTCTACCCAAAAACTGCTGCTCTGTGTAGGTGAGATGTGTGTGTAGGAACATTCAGCAAATACTGCCAGGTTCTGGAAAGGTCGGGAAAATATTTAGGGATGACTGCACTTGGAATTCAGTTAGCGTTGCTCTCGTGAAAGTCATACCTGCTGTTGCCAAGCAAGACTCATTTGTTTTAAAGAGACTCTACTTGGTTTGGATCTAAAATTACCTTTGTGGGCTGATTTTATATGAAAACATCCTTAAAATCTTCAGCTGAGCCAGAGCAGAACTGAGTGGAAGTGCGTACAGGAGCAGGTGAGGTACAGGGAAACGCGAATCCGAGCGTGTGGGAGGGGAGGTTCCTTGGCTTTGGGAATTCATGTTGTGCTCTCCATTGTGGGTCTGTGTTAGTGCATTAGCAGAAGGGCTGCAAACTTCTAGATTTAAACTCTGAAAATACTGGTTTTGGTAGGAACAGATATTTGAGAAGTTGAACACAAGGAAGGGAAGCTTGGCTTCAGCAAAGGGTTCCACCTTTATAGACTCGAAGACTAACAGTCATTTGGAAGGGCTCAGCTGGAAAAGCTGGTAGCCCATGGCTTGGATGGGTGCCCCATCCGCTGGGTGAAAAACTGACTGGATGACCGGGCACAGAGAGTGGTTGTGAATGGTGCCTCATCCCATTGGTGTCCAGTGACCAGTGGTACCCCTAGGGATCAATACTGGGCCCAGTTCTGTTCAGCATCTTTACTGATGAACTGGATGAGGGGATTGAGTCTACTCTTAGTAAATTCATGGTGGATGACACCCAGTTGCAGGGGACTGGCAATCTGCTGGTGGGGAGGAGGATGCTGCAGAAAGATCTGGACAGGCTGGGTCAATGGGCAGAGGCTAACAGGATGAGGTTTAGCAGGGCCAAGGGCAGGGTCCTACAGTTTGACCACAGTAACCCCCTACAGCTACAGACAGGGGGATGAGTGGCTGGAGAGCAGCCACTGACATGTTAGACTGTCTTCAGGGCATGACTCCTTTTGTTGACAGGAGGTAAACAGAAACAAATATTTGTGGTTAAATGAAAAAGAAAAAAGAACTCTTCCATCTAGTTCAAAAAGCCCTTTCTAATTAGCAATGAAAGGAAGAGAAACAGGCTTTTCTTTTCACTGGATTATGCTCTCTTTAGATCAAGATTATTAGTAAGGAGTTGTAGTTCTGGAGTAGACAAGGGTTCCAGTAACTGGCTACTGACACTGAACTCTGCGTTCAGAGGCTGACGTACAAGATCATAGTCTCTAAATTTTTGTGCCCATCCAGAAATGCAGCTGTTTTGTATTACAGTGATTTCATTTCTGTTACAGATCTGTTGTTGTTTGCAAAGTAACAAGCCCCAAATGTCACATCTTAAAGTCTGTTTTAGGTGCCTTGAGAGGGTTAGATACCATTTCTGAGAGACACAGAGACATAGAATCATTCAGATTGTAAAAGACTCTTGGGATCATCGAGTCCAACCATCAATCCTATTTTACACGTTCACTTTTAAACCAGATGCCCCAGCACCACATCTAAGGGACTTTTTAACACATCCAGGGGTGGGGACTCGACCACCACCCTGGGCAGCCCAGTCCAGTGACTGACCACTCTCTCCAGGAAGAATTTCTTCCCGATGGCCAGTTTAACCCTCCCCTATTGCAGCTTGAAGCCCTCCCCCCCGGTTTTGTCACTAATGACTGTGAGAAGAGCCCAGCACCAACATCTCTGCAGTGTCCTTTCAGACAGTTGTAGAGAGCGATGAGGTCTCCCTTCAGCCTCCTCTTCCTCAAAGTAAACATCCCCAACTCTTTCAATCTCTCCTCGTCAGATTGATTCTCCAGGCCCTTCCCCAGCTTCATTGCTCTCCTCTGCACTCACATGGAATATCCTCATTTCCAGATGCAACCTGGTAGCAGTTGGCTGGGTCAGGTCATTACTGCTCTGTTTATACAACATGAAGTGTTGTGCATGCATTGTGTACGTGAAGCTCAAGTGATGGGTAAACTGGCTGGAAGAGCAGTGTCTGCGTTGTTGGCTGCAGCTTCTTGATTACCAAGCTGTTGGGTCCATCCTGAAAGCCAAAATGATCACAGAATTTCGTACTCAGCTTTTCTGTAGCTTTTGTTGCTGGCATCGTTCTTCTGTGACAAGACTGAATGATGAAGTTAGTGAGTGAAAACTTCTCATGGGGCGTGAGGAAGCTTGCCAAATGAGACACACAATAGCTTGGAAAAGTGGAGCCTTAGAAAGTATTTTGTGTCAGCTTGACAGGTTTCTTACAACTACTTACCCGCCTTTGACAAGCCGAACAGTGGGCTGGAACACCAGAGGGGAAAAAAGGATAATAAAGAGAAGCCAGAGGACTCGGTATTTGTGGTCTAAATTCTGATTTTTAGCCTTGAATGCTGTTGGGATTAAAATGTCCCCTAAGTTTTGCCCAGAAATTCTATGAACACACTTAGAAATCTCGTTGTCATGCAGTAACTCGGTACTTTTTGCTCCTTATTGTAAATCTTTCTTTCCATCCAACAATCTGTCGTAAGTGTTACAAAGCCATCATTCAAGTCAATTAATATCCTTGTGTCATACATAGCCTCAGAGCTCTGTTCTTCATGTGACATGACTTGAAGCATTTGTTTGCCTTCCTAGACTGAACTTTCAGATGGATTGCGAAAAAATCTCCTGTGGAAGTGCCGAAGTTGAAATCCTATTCAAACAAATAGTCCCAGGGAACCAGTGTGGAGGTGATGCCAGAAGAGGCACATTTTTCTGCTGTTGCTGCAGCTAAAGCTCCTGTCGGACTTTTGAGCTTGATAGGGAAATGTCTTCTTGAGTGATACCTTGTCCACAACATCCAGAAGCCACTTGTAGCCAATGTGAAAAGCATTTTAACATACATTTGACTCAACGTCCTGTGGACAGCTTTTAATGGCGGCGTGTGAAATTCCTGCACATGCATCTGAAAAAAATAGTCTGCTGCATAGATGGAGTTGAAGAAAATGAGGAGGAACTGCTATTTCTTGAAACTTCTGATTCTGAGAAACCCACCAACCTTCACTTTTTTTTAGGCATCTCTTCTGACTTCAGTAAAGCATTTGAAACCGTCTTCCACAGCATCCTCGCAGCCAAACTGAGGCAGTGTGGTCTGAACAATCAGGTAGTGAGGTAGATCATGAACTGGCTGCAGGATAGAAGCAGAGTCTAGTTGGAGACCTGGATCTAGTGGATGCCCCCAAGGGTCGATACTGAGGACAGTACTGTTCAATCTATTAATTGACTTGGATGAGAGATTAGAGAGCACTGTCAGCAAGTTTGCTGATGACACAAAGCTGAGAGGAGTGGCCCACATTCCAGTAGGTTGTGCTACCATCCAGTGGGACCTGGGTAGGCTGGAGAGCTAGGCAGGGAGACACTGAATGAACTAGAACAAGGGCAGAGTAGGGTCTGGCATCTGGGCAAGAACAACCCCAGGTCCCAGTATAGGTTGAGGACTGACCTGTTGGAGAGCAGTGGAGAAGAAAGGGACCTAGGGTGCTGGTGGCCAGCAGGATTGCCAGGAGGCAGCAGTGGGTCCTGGTGGCCAAGAAGGCCAACAGGATCCTGGGATGGATCAGAAGGGGTTGGTTAGCAGATCAAGAGAAGTTCTCCTCCCTCTCTACTCTTCCATGCTGAAACGGCATCTGGAATCTTGTGTCCAGTTCTGGGTCCCTCAGTTACAGAAGGACACAAAACTTCTAGAGCGAGTCCAGCGCAGAGCCACAAGGATGATGAAGGATGGGGAGCATCTCCTTGCTGAGGAAAGGCTGAGGGAGCTGGGGCTCTTGAGCTGGGGAAAAAAGGAGACTGAGGGGTGATCCCGTGAATGTTGATCAATATGGAAAGGGTGGGTGTTGGGAGGATGGAGCCAGGCTCTGCTCAGGGGCATCCAATGATAGGACAAGGGGCAGTGGGTGTGAGATGGAACAGAGGAGGTTCCCCATCAATGTGAGAAGGACCTTCTTCCAAGTGAGGGTGACAGAGCCCTGGCAGGAGCTGCCCAAGGGGGTTTGTGGAGTCTCCTTCTCTGGAGACATTTCAAACCCACCTGGCCACGTTGCTGTGCGACACGATCTAAGGGATCCTGCTGTGGCAGGGGGATTGGAATGGGTGATCTTTCGAGGTCCCTTCCAATCCCTGATGTTCTTTGAGTCTGTGATTCACTTTTTTTTGAGAATTTTTTTCATAATTAGAAGATAGGAGATTCCTGTCAGATGCCTTACAGATGGATAAAGCTCCTATTTGTCTTCTCGTATCACCAAATGCCACCGATGTATTTGTTAAGATACAAATAATTATGCTAATGTGAAGAGTAGGCAGGTGCAGGAGCAAAATATTTTAATATCATTTGCACAGAAAACTCTATAAAAACTTACAAATCATTACTTTTATAGCATTTTAAATACTTTTGGTCGAGATTTCAGAGTAACACCTGCTGTAGGCAAGAAGTAAATTTGTTCTTGCTCCTCTGAAGAGGAATATTTTCAGTGGCAGCGGTGGTTTACATCCTTTCTCCAGCACTATTAAACCAATAACACCAAAGCTATGCAAAGTTTATGTCTTTATGTTGCCTGGAAATGGGAGCTGCAGTTGGTTTGCAGAGAAAGGACAGATGCAGCCAAGCAGCAGGCTCTTTGGCTGGAAGGATGGTGGAGGTTGGCTACCTGCAGTCACTTCCTTGGCACACAAGGCTGTTGAATTGCTACCTTGAGAGAGACGACATTGCCCAAGTAGGGTTTTTTCCTCCTCTTCTGGCCTCGGAACCTGAGTTTTTCATATCCTTGTGTCAGTAAATCAAATTGCAAGGGTTGAGTGGATTTATTTTCTGATTTGCTTATCATTCAGCATCTGCATCACATGTGATACATGGCCATTACCAACCTTCCCTTTCTAGTTAATTGTTGCTCCAAGCAACATTCATCTAAGCCAGAAATTCCATTAATGCAGGAACCCTGTGCCATTAGCAGTCTCTGAAATCCTCGTGATCAGTTTTGGGGATATCTTTATCAGTGCCAAGACCTGTGCAATGGTACAATTCTAGCTGTGATTTACAATCGGTAATAGGACAGCCCCTAACAACTGAAATGGAAGAGCACAGTGTACAGCATGTAGCTCCCGCTGCGAATGTGATTTACAGGAGCCAGCGATCTCAGGCCTTCGCTCGCTTCTGCTAATTAGCTCAGACCAGTTTTCGAGTTTAAACGTAGCCCTCAGCAGTGGCAAAGGAATATCCTCTAGGACACTGGTGCTTATTTGTGTTCTCCCCAACAAACACCGGTACTACCTGAATATAGCTTACCTTCTCTTCTGATTAACTGCACTTGATGGATGAGAGTTGAGCAAGAGGTGGGGAGGAACATTTTTCAGAAGTGAAATGTTCTTTTGCCACACTGAGGGCTGAACCACTCCCTGCGCCAGCATGATTCTGTTTTGAAAGAAGTTTCACAGTGACACATATGTGAACCCTTCTGTTAACCTCCTGCCAACAATGGGGAGCTGGATGATAAACAGTGTCTTCACTCTGCTGCGTGTCTGCTGCCATTGGAATAACAAAGAAGAGAGCAAGGAGAAAGCTGCAGAAGCTGTGTAGCAGCTCAGCTTTGGCACATCAATTTCCCACTGTTCCGCGATACCTTGCTCCTCTGTGTTTTTAAGGTCTGCATGTTTCACACAGCATTTGTTCTTGCATTCTAATGGAGTGGCAAGCATGTTCAACCCATTTGATCCTCCTCATCATATGATTCCTTCAACAGAATGGGTCTGTATCGTACAGCTTGAGGGTCCTTTCCCCTTCTCTAACATTGGAACAAGATGAATTGATCCCAGGATGGGTTGCAGACCATTAGTTCAGTCACTCAGTAAATGTGCCACAAGTATTTCTTTATGTACGTTATTTCTGATTAATAGCACCTCCAAAATGTTTTCCTTCCAATTCTGTTAGTGGGATAGGTTTGCAAGGAACAAATGGTTCTCAAGTGAGGATCTCAAAAATCTAGGAAAGAAGTCCTTTTTAATGTCAATTTTACTTCTGCCCAATTCTTTAAGAAAGGTGAGACATTGCTGGGTTTGCTGTTGGGTAATTCTCAAATGGGAACTACATTATCAAATGCTAGAGGGTGTCAGATCTGTCCCAAGTTAGTGGAGAGCATATTAGACTCTACTTAGCGTTTCTCTACATAAGAATCTTTACATGTAGGACATGTCACAGAATCATGCAATCGTAGAATCATTCTGGCTGGAAAGGACCTCCAGCATCAGCAAGTCCAGCCCTTAGCCAAACAGCTCCCTAACCCCTAGACCACAGCCTCAAGGGCTCCAGCTACTTGGTTTTTAAACCCCTCCAGGGATGGGGACTCCACCAACTCCCTGGGCAGCCTGGTCCAGTGCCCAGGCACTCTCTCAGAAAAGAACTTCCTAAGATCCAATCTAAACCTGCCCTGATACAACTTGAGGCCATTTCCCCTCATTGTATCATTAGGAATTTGGGAGAAGAGACCAGCACCAACCTTGTTCCACCCTCCTTTGAGGTAGATGTAGAGAGCAAAGTCTCTTCTCAGCCTCCTCTTCTCTAGACTCAGTAACCTCAGCTCCCTCAGGCGCTCTCCATAGACCCTGTTGTCCAGACCTCTTCCCAGCCTCGTTGCCCTTCTCTGGACCCACTCCAGCTCCTCAATGGATCCTTCAGATCCTATGATGCCCAAAACTGGACCCAGTACTCAAGCAGGGGTCTCCTGAGTGCGGAGCACAGGGGCACCATCACCTCCCTCCTCCTGCTGCTTACCCCATTCCTGAGGCAGGCCAGGATGCCATTGCCCTTCTTGGCCACCTGGGCACCCTGCTGGCTCCTGCTCAGCTGGCTGTCACCCAACAGCTACTTGAATGTCCATCCACCCTGAGTGTGTTCTGTGTGACTCTGCTTCCTGTAGGTTACACTGTGTGGGGGCTCTGCTGGTATCTTCTGGGAGCGATGGAGGGTAGAATGTTGTGTTCAGCTGTGTTTCACTTTTCTTCAGGTGTAAAGCTTCCAGTGAATTGCATTGGATTTATTTCTTGGCGATATCTAGATAAGGTCAGCAACTTGAACTTTTCACTCAGGTGTAGGAAATATCCAGCCTTTGTCTAGTACTGAGGCTGTTCCTAAGTAAAAAGTGCAGCTCTCATTGCTGTATAATGCTGAAACCCTTCACAAGAAAAACCCAACCTCTCCAAACCAAATCATACTCCTTGCCACCTCCCACTGCCTCTGTGCTGTTGGCACTTGCTCTTTTAGTGCCCTTGTGCCCAGAGTTCTTAGTATTCCTGTTTAATGATTTTGTAGATTAAATCCCCACTCGGGCGATTCACAAACAGGTTTTAGCTATAAATCTTCTCTAAAGAGTGTGTGTTCAATTAAATATGGAACCAGCTGTTACTGGGATGCCTCCTTAGGCAGCAGCCTTTGTTTGACTTCAGCCACTGCAGATGTTGTATCTCCCATCTTACTTCTACTCAGTCACTCACATTTTACAGCCACTGTGTTACTTAATCCCTTGCTCACATTCTTGTACCCTTTGCGTACAAATTTTCCTTCTAAGGCCTTGCTACAACCACAATAGAAACTAAAGGGGTCTGTAAGAAAAATGGTGACAGACTTTTTAGTAGGGCCTGGTGCCACAGGACAAGGGGTGATGGGTTTAAACTGAAAGGGAGGAATCAGACTAGAGAGAAGGCAGCAATTTCCAAGAACCTTTGAATGAGCGTGGAGGAAGCGTCACTCTCATGCTCAGGCGTTGCACAGTATTATGTGGCAGAGCAAGCTCTACATCATTGCCTCTTCCCAGGTTGGGTTAGTTTTATGATGTTAGGATCAGCTTCAATCTGTTCTGTATTTCACATGCAGTAGCACCTGAAAAGCTGCACCATTGGGATTCAGAGTTTTTAAAACTATTCTTATTGTTCATTTATAATAAACATCACAGGCTTTTAATGTGCTGTTGCCATACTGTGTTCTCATATAACTTCTCTTGTCCTTCTAGGATGCTTTCAGAGATCTTACAAGGAACTGGGGGTAGCTGCCCTGAGCCTATTTCTTTTGTAGCCTGAGGACAAGGAAAACGTTTTGAGTCACAGAGTAAGTACAAAACTTTGGAGAGACCTGGGTCTAGAATTGCAATTTAGAGTTTTCTTCTCCAAGTACAACTTGCAGACCAGTCTTCTGTAGTTATTTCTTGAAGCTGGATTAATTGAAGAGAGAAACAAGTTCTTCAGTATGAGGGTGATTGAAGGCTGGAATGAGGGTGATTGATGGCCACGAAGGTGGTGGGAGCCCCATCCCTGGAGTCATTGAAGGTCAGGCTTGCTGAGGCTCTGAGCAGCCTGACCTAGGTAGAGTTGTCCCTGTGTGGGGAGGTTGGACTGGATGACCTCTAGAGGTCCCTTCCATCCTAGAATATTCCATGGTTCTATGAATAAAGAGCAATTAACAGGGCCTGGAAACCTAGTGTTTTCTGCGCCATCTTCTGCTTTTGTCATCTAAGTAGCTTTAACTCCTCCTCTCTAAAATCAGAAACTTTTGTCTAGTTTTGCAATAAAATTACAAATCTTGGCTTAACTTTCTATTTCTTGACCTGAAAAGGAAAAAAAAGCCCTGTGATCAGGGTCATCAGCCAAGCCTGTCCTCATTAGATGCTCAGAACTTGTAGAATCAAAGCTGTAGCTTTTCCACAGGGGGGACATCTGTTCAGCAACACCTTTTGCAAAATGCAAAATTTCTTAGAGCTCTGAAGTGGATACTCTGTGGTAAATTCCTCCCTGTATAATAGATGAATCAGGACAAGATCCAGAAGTCCGTGGGATGTTTCCTAAAGTTGAAGGTTTATGCAAAGCGGGAGCAAGCTCCTAATTGTGTTACTGAGCTTTTCTAATTGCTCAAGTCTTGAATAAAACATAACTTGGAGACCCAAAGCACACACTCGAGTAATCCTTTCCCTCCTGTTGGGGCAAGGCAGCGATGTTTCTCAGGATTAAATATGAATAACTGCAGCACACCCTACATTGTTATATTTAAACACTTCATGTAAAAGCTTCACAATACAGAGAAAAATTAACTGGAAACTTGCTCTTTAAAAACCCACAGCTGAAAATCCCAACCCCAAATCCCCCAGCATTAGTGGAAATGCTAGGGGAAGGCTGCCAAAGGGGAACCTTTGCTGAATACATACTGTTCACTTCTCAGCAGGGCCTCTTATTTATCCTGGCTAAGTGGCAAGGCTGCTGGCTTGCAAGGGCTGTAATGCAGCTTGGAATATGAAATACTCACTATTAGTGTGGCCCTGCAGGGAGAACTCTAATCAGCCTGCGAGAGGAGCCCCACAGAAATGGACTGCTCATTGCACATGAGCTATGGCCAGGGAGAAACAAGATGGTGGATGTTGAGCTGGCTACAGAAAGGTTTCAAAATCTCAGTCTGTTTCTCAAGAAGGAAGGCACAGGAAACCTGCTGCTCTCAGCTGCTTTATTTCTGGTCTAGAACAGTCGCCCTGAAAAATGTTGATCCACTTCTAAAATCATGAAGGTCAGCCTTGGCAAAAGAAGTTGAGATGGTGACAGGTCTACTGCTCTATTCGAGAGCTCTCCTCCAATACTGGGGTCAGTGCTGGGACATCACTTCAAGAAAGGTGCTGGAGTGGGTCCCAAGGAGCAATGAGGCTGGGGAAGGGACTGGAGAAAAAGTCTGATGAAAAGAGGCTGAGGGAGCTGGGGTTTTGAGCCTGGAGAAGTGGAGACTCAGAATCACAGAATCATCATGGCTGGAAAGGACCTCCAGGGGCATCAAGTCCAACCTTTGTCCTAGTATCTAACTGTTAGACCATATCCCTAAGTGTCGCGTCCACTTGTTCCTTAAACACCTCCAGGGACGGTGACATCACCACCTCCCTGGGCAATCCATTCCAGTACCTAACCACCCTCTCA
>JAOXOE010000720.1:323386-375598 GCA_028565055.1 Phoeniculus purpureus | reverse complement strand
GTCAAACAAACCTTCAG
Organism: Phoeniculus purpureus; assembly: GCA_028565055.1. Lineage (NCBI taxonomy): Eukaryota > Metazoa > Chordata > Aves > Bucerotiformes > Phoeniculidae > Phoeniculus > Phoeniculus purpureus. The sequence continues at coordinate 375,581 of JAOXOE010000720.1, read as the reverse complement.
CCTCTTTGGAGATGCAGCTCCCTAGGTCAGACAAACCTTCAGCCTCTTTGGAGATGCAGCTCTCTAGGTCAGACAAACCTTCAGCCTCTTTGGAGATGCAGCTCTCTAGGTCAAACAAACCTTCAGCCTCTTTGGAGATGCAGCTCCCTAGGTCAGACAAACCTTCAGCCTCTTTGGAGATGCAGCACTCTAGGTGAAACAAACCTTCAGCCTCTTTGGAGATGCAGCTCTCTAGGTGAAACAAATTTTAAAGAACTTTAAAAAGTAATGAAGAAGGAGGAAAAAGCTGGGTTAAAGCATCTCAAAGGGTCAGGTCAGGCAACTCCAGCCAGTGTTTTGGTTTGAAACCCGGAGCAGCTGGTTCATGGGGAGGGAAAACCCGTTAACTGGATTCCTCAAGAAGTTGAAATAACTTGGGTTTGGTTGGTTCCTTGACGTGTTTTCCTGAGTCTGGAGTGCTCGAGTGTTTGTGGTGGCAACGGGATCACCAAGTGCAGCCCTGTCTGAAAACTGAGTCTCTAATTAGAGAGGGTCCCTGGGACTTTCTAACAGGAGAGGACCCCTGGGGAAAGCCAGGCTCGCAGCCGGGTTGCCTTGATACCCAAATGTCAGGAGAGGGGATCCCGCTTGGTTTGAAACCCTCATGCAACCCCAAAATGAGTTTTCTCATAGCATCGCTGGGTCCTGGTGGGGATCAGGGCTTGTGTGGTGGGGTTTTGTCGTCTGTTTGGACAAATCCAGGGAGAAGAGGTGGTCTAAAACGACTTGATGGTCTGAGCAAGTCAGGCTGGGGTCAGGGTGGCTGGAGAGCAGTCTGGCAGACAGGGACCTGAGGGTTCTCATTGACAGGTGGCTGAACAGGAGCCTGCAGGGTGCCCAGGTGGCCAAGAAGGCCAGTGGCATCCTGGCCTGGATTAGAAACTGTGTCTAGCAGGAGTAGGGAGGGGATTGTCCTCCTGCACTCAGCACTGGGGAGGCTGCACCTTGAGGACTGGGTCCATTTCTGGGCACCTCAGTCCCAGGGAGATATCGAGAGGCTGGAGCGAGGGCAGAGGAGGGCAATGAAGCTAGGGAAGAGCCTGGAGAATCAATGTGATGAGGAGAGATGGAGAGAGCTGGGGGTGTTTAGTTAGAGGAAGAGGAAGCTGAGGAGAGACCTCATCGCTCCCTACATCTGCCTGAAAGGACCCTGCGGAGATGTTGATGCTGGGCTCTTCTCACAGGTCATCAGTGACAGAAGCAGAGGGAAGGGCTTCAAGCTCCAACAGGGGAGAGTTAGACTGGCCATCAGGAAGCAATTCTTCCTGGAGAGGGTGGTCAGGCCCTGGACTGGGCTGCCCAGGGTGGGGGTTGAGTCCCCATCCCTGGATGTGTTTAAAAGTCACTTAGATGTGGTGTTGGGGGGTCTGGTTTAGGAGTGACCTTGTAGAGTAGGGTTGATGGTTGGACTTGATGATCCCAGGGCTCTTTCTGAACCTGAATGATTCTATGATTCTTGAGGTACTTCTCTTTAACAAGCAGTTACAGTGTAAGAGATGCGGTATGATGTTGTATGTCTGTTGAAGATGCCCAGAGTTTTTGCATAGCCACGATCTATAATTAAAACTAGAATACTAATAGTGAACCAGTTAAAATGGAAGGTACTGGTAAAATCTCTTTACATCTAGCAGGTGACATGTCTTTTTGGATTAAAGGATTTTTCTTCCTGTTATCACAGATTTCCACCTGAAACCTTTCTATACAGATTATAAAGTTAGAGTATTTGATTAATGACAATTTTTGACTTGCACCTACAAATCAGAAATGAAACTGGGTAACCTGTGCTGCATAGTTCACAGGAAATGCAGTTCCATGACTGGGTAAACTTTCATTTCCAAGCTCCCCTGGTTTTCACTTGTATGAAAGCCAATCATTTGGAATTTGTGCTGGGGAAATGGAGTGACTGCAGGATCAGAGACTGTATTTTCAATGCAATAACTTCATGCTTCATTGCGTAAAGTATAGACAGATTTCCTTAAGACTTTTTCCCGTTGTTTCATACCAGCTATCCATTTCTGCAGTTATGCAGGATGTGAAAATGCAGAGCAAAGCTTCAACTGTCTGTGTGACACTGTATTTCTAGAAAACCTTTATACTTAATCTGTGCTTTTAAAAATACACGATGTGACTTTGCACATGTCCAACCCGTGAGTTTAAGTTAATCACAGTTAAAATGTAGAGTGTCAAATTATTTTAAGTATTTAATTGCTGTGAACAATATGCTTCAGAAAAACCGTTGCCACACTGCAGTCCCTAACAGTGTCTGTTATTTATGGAAGTGGCTGTCCATGCCAGTGTAACCTCTGGCATGATAATTGGGTTAGTAAATCCAAAGCATATGTGCCCTTACAGTGGCAGATGGCAGGCTCCTGTCACTTGAGACACTGAGCTCTCTAGTGGGTTTTACAGAGTTGATCATTATTGAAGGGGCTGTTGCACCATTTCAATAAATAAACAAGGAGAAACACAACTAATTGATGTTTTTACACATAACATTCCTATTGTTTTGTGGGGTTTTTTTTTTTCCAGTCACTAGTATAGTAAATTTTAGTTGCCTTGAGTTTTGCAAGGATTTCATTTAAGGGCTGTGTGAAATTAGATGAATGATACTTCACACGTGCTCTTTCCATCTTACAGAATTGGGAAGCGGTCGTTCTGTCTTGGTTTGTTGTATTATAAATGCTCCTCCTTTGTATAGAGCTACAGGCCTGTTCCAGTTTTATCATTCTGGTATGAGTCCCAGTTATCATTTTTTCAAATAGACTTTGACTGCTTCCACTAGGAATCACTAGTATCATCAAATCTTGCAAGATCTTCACATGTTTCACAGATGATATTGCTGGCCTGGCGTGACATACTCCAGCACATTGATTTATGCTTAGAAAAAACATTAAGCTTATAATTTGAAGAAATTAAAACAAAGTGCTGTTAAAAATTGAGAAGTCACATTTTACAGATTGCAAATGTACGTGCATTCCTACTTCTGAAGTATTTTTTAATTTATTGAGTGAAACAAGATTGTTTTACAACTTTGTTGCCTTGTGTGCCACTGGCAGAGTTCACAGTAGTCATTTAGAGCTAGGTAAGTAGTGGTTTCATGGTTCTTTAGGTCACTACATATAGTTTAAATACTTTTAAAATTAATTACATGCAAGACAGTGTGCAGAGTAAAATGAAGTGGTAACAAAATTAACAGGTTCATTCTCCCTCCTTGGGAATTTGAGAACTTCATTTTGGCTACTGATGCCTTTGGTTCGTGTGATGTGGTTGCAGAAATAAAACAATTTTCTAAAACCTCAAATAAACTTTCTGTTACAGTCTTAAGCTTCCTCTAAGCATTGTGACAGTTCAGGAGTGGGTACTTAACTGTGGATGTACGATTTAGAGTTTCTTTGTCATGATGTTTTGTGCATGACCAGATGCCTGCATGGTCCTTGGCAGCAGGGATGCACATCCACAACTTATTGCTATTCCAAACACCTTTTCTTCCTCAGGTCAGTCAGAAATGCTAAGGATGAACAAGTCAAGTCATCTAGTGACTTCTCTCATTCATCCTAACCATGAGTTTGGAAAAGAGCTCTGTGTTGTGTTCTAGAGGCAGAGCTGTTGAGAAAAGCAGAATCTGAGTTTGTGGCAGCTATTTAAATTAATGTATTTGCAAGCTCATACTGAAAGGCACTCAGATTCACACTGGTATGCCTCTGGAAGTGCAGTCTGTTGTGCTAGTGGGAATTGTGATAGACTGAAGGCCTGTTCATTAGAAGACAGTTTCCTGCCTTTGATTTGATTTTACTTTTTTTCCCTGTAGAAGCCTCCATTGATTTCAGTAAGAACTGGAGCACATGCAGATCAATGGCAGGATATGTGCTGGTGATGGAGTGGCTAAAAGCAACAGTCACTAATATATGGTGCACTGTCTGCTTCCAGCACTTTCCTGGATGTGTTTTCAAATCACAGAGGATCTGTGGAAAAAAAAGAAAGAAATTGCTTTGGAAAAAAAGGTCATAATTGTTTGCTAAGGGAGCCGTGAGAAAGAAGCGGTAAGGGAAAGATACTGGGGGGAAGGAATGTGTAAGGCAATGTAACAATTTTCCGGAAGAGAAGGAGAATACTCGTGAAGTGAGTTATTTGTAAAGGATGTGCCAAATTGGTTGTCTGTTTCCTAACAGTTGGCAACGAAGGCTTGTTGTAGTTTTGCAGGGATTTTGCATTAAGCGTCTGCCAGAGATGATGCTTCTGGATATAATTTCTGTTATGGCTGTATGCTTAGGAAAATGGATCCTCACAGAACAGTTTATCAACCAGAGAGAATAAAATGATTGGGATGATCTAGAGTTGAATCAATATAGTAATTACAGCAATTTAATAATTAACATCTATGCTCTGTAAGAGGGTTGTTCTCTATTACAGGTACTGGGAGTACCTGTTTTGGTACCTTCATGAGGTAAATTCTTCCAGTGTTCATGGGAACAAGGTGTTCTATTTGTCTTCATATGAACTTCTCTATTGTCTTGTGTTCCAAGTCAGTTTAAAAAAATACAGATGAACCCAAATACCAGTTCGTTATTGTGACTAAAATGACTTTGTGATAGAGCTGTATGAGATGGAGGAATGCAATTCCTAAAATGGGCTCGAATATCTGTGTAATCTGTAAAGGCAACACTAATACATACTGCCATGGATCTTGTGAGACTGAAGTTCATTCTCTTTCCAGCTTTGTACCCTTCAATTCTTTTGTGTCAATATGAACTTCATCTCCGATGTCTGGCTTCAGTTTGCTATTTTGATGTCTGCCCTAGATGCACAGCATCACATATGTAAGTACAGTTCCTACCGAGATGGTGGTTGCTGTTCACAAAAAGCAAGTACTTCTTTCTCATAAGAGGGGACATAGGCTACAGGGCACCCTCCTTCTGAAAACCACCTCTCTGAAGCAGATGAGCTGTGGATTGCACCATTACCCACTCTGAACACAGGTAAAACACGGAGAAGACACAGGTGCATTGTGGTAATTCAGATGTAGTTTTAAGAAATACCTTTCAAAATATTTGGCAATACAGACTGTTGGGGCCACAGGACCCTGAGATCCCAATTCCCTGGCTATCTGTCTGCATTAGGGCAACTGTATGGGTTGGAAAAAGAATGGTTAATTAACCTTTTCTTTGCTGTACACATTTTGGATTCCATCTTCTCTGTGGACACGCCTTTGAAGCAGCAGAATAAATCAGGTCCAGGTTATTATGGTAACCTGAGAAGGCTTTTCATCAGCTCTTCCTGTGGTTGTTAATAGAATATCTCGTTTTCCCAAAAGAGTTTGTAATAGAAGTCTCATGTGAACAATTGCAAAGGGGCACTGCTATTGACACGAAGTATTTCACCTTGACTGACAACAGGGGATTGCTGATGACACAAGGTTTTCACATGCAGTTTATAGCACTGTCAAACTAACAGATCATTTTCTGGCCAAGAATACAGTAGGACTTCTGTCACTTCTAGGAGATCTTTAAATGAAGATGCTTGGAAAAAACCACAATAGGTGAATGTTTCGGAAAGGAAATGTATTTGGTATTGCTGTTAGGGTCAAAGCCATTTGATGTAGGTGGATTCTTTGCTTCAAGCATACTGCTTCTTCATTTCATTGGGAAATGTGTCCAAGTGTGAGCGCTCGCAGTTGAGGAATAAAACATTTCTGATGCTTGAGGTCTGCTCATTCTTCAGACTGACACTAATTTTCTTAATTATGAGTTAGTGTCATGTTGCTAAGTGCTCTGACTCACTGGAGCAATAGCCAAGCTTAATTCACTTTGGTTCAGCAGCTCTAACAAAATAACACATGACTGTTTGTGTTAATTGCAGTTTGCTAGGATTTTTACAGTTGTTTCCTTATTAGTGTCCTAAAACACGTGTGGTACTGCCGACCTGCATGGAAGTGAACTGCAGGGAGTGTTCTAGTTGTAAATGGACTAGTTAGACTGGTGAGCAGAGTGGACATAAAGCTATTTAGCCGATTTGGCCATGGGCCTGTGCCTGCATGCCTGATCCTGAGAGATGAAAGAGTTTGGGAGAAAGAGAAGAAGTAGTTAAAACTGAGAAATTAGTGTCACCTGCGTCAGAAGGTGTCTGTTATGGCTCCTGCCTGACCTTGTTAAGGTAAAGGTCAGACAGACACTGAGTTTCTTCTGAAATGCAAGTCGATGTTCATGGGAGTCATGGTATTTCTCCTGAAGTCAGACGAGCACTGGTGTGCTAGAGTTTGTCCTATAAAGATGCTGTTAGGTTTTGGTGGAGAACACTACGGCAAAACACAGCCTCATCACTGATTAAGATGAAAGTACTGTAAGAAAACTGAAGCAGTTAAAAATGTGAGACAGCTGAATAATTTAATAATAATCTCTGTAGCCTTCATTAGACAATTAAATTTGTAACAATAGTACTTTCATCTGAGACGCCACATTTGGCTTCAAAAGGTCCAGCACTGGCGTCATATGGTAGAAGCCGTAACTGCTGCTGTCTCTCCTCCGTTACTATTTAGGTACTCTTAATTCCTTGGCTTCCTTCCACCATCTGACAGTGTAAGTTACGTCTCTGTTGCTCAGCTCTTAAGTGTATTCCCCATACTAGAAATTATTTATTGTACTGGCACATGGAATATCATCTGTCATGTCTAAGTGGGGGAAAGATCTTCCTACAATGTCTTTCCTGCTCTTTAATCTTCTGTGGAATGCTGCAACTTTCCCTTTGCACTCCTGAGGAGAACGTTTGAAACTTTTCTTCTGAGCTGAGTTCTTCTTTTCCCCAGCACTGTACTGGGAGCACAGGAGCACATGTGCCTGCTCTGGGGCTGCACCACTAGAAGTCAATCACATAATTGTTTTTCAAGTGTTTTGAGGTTAAATATAGTGACTAAAATATGAGCTGAGTGTTTGCACGTAACGTGTCATTTCACATGTTTCAAGCTCTACTCTATTTAAAAATAAAATAATGTTAAATGTGTGAATTACTAGAGGTAACACAGGCTTCCTCCTGGTAGTATAAACCTGAGCAGTGTCTTCCTAGTGAGTGTATTTCAGTGGGTTTGAAGATGCGTTTCATTGCCTTTACGAAGTGAATGGAAGATTATTTGGTCTAAAGACAGAAGGTTTCCCAGAGACCTGCAGAATTTGTTGGCTAAAGGTCAACTGATAATCTCTTTTCCAGACTAGAGTTTTCTCCACAATACCTGTGTCTCTTTTAACTGCCAGACTGTGTGCTCTGATACTGCTGGTTGAGAACATGTCTTGCTAAAGATGGAAATAGATTCAGCAAATACCCAAGAACGCTGGCATTCATACTGTACTTCCTCAACAAGTTATGAAGGTTTTGGGGTTTAGTTGCCTTTCCCGGTACCCTTGTGTGTCTTGTTATTCCCCAAGGTTCTGCTGTGGGAATTGCTGTTTCCATTTAATGAAATACTGTCCAGGGTAACCCATTTCTAGTGTTCAATAATTGAAGAGTGCTAAATACAGATCAAAAGCTCTGCATGGTCTTTGTCTTTGCTGGTATTTTGTTTTTATAACTCTTATTTCCTAACAACCAATTTGATGGAAAACATTATCTTCAATGATTTCATTTTAGGTTGTGTAATTTTAGATCCAAATATCATTCCCTGTTCAGATCCAATTCTTTTTTTATGAAAAATGCCTTATATTCATAGTAACTTACTGTTTCTAATACAGTCTTTTCTATCTAGATCATCTGTGGGAATTGGAATAATACACTAGAACTAAGAACATAAAGAGGGTTTCTTGGCCTCTGCTCACAAGGAGTGTATGCACATCGCTGTTCTGGTGCGACTTTGGAGATGGTATCAAACATCTGCGGCCCCTCTTTTATTTTTTTCAGTATGGAGATCAGTTCCTCTTGAATCATAGAGTCATGGAATGGTTTAGGTTAGAAGAGGGACCTCAGAGATCACCTGCACCACCTCTCACCAGACCAGGTTGCCCAGAGCCCCATCCAGTCTGCCCTTGGACACTTCCAGGGATGGAGCAGCCACAACCTCCCTAGGCAGCCTGTTCCAGTGCCTCATCATCCTCATAGGAACAAATTTCTTCCTAAGATCCAATCTAAATATCCCCTCTTTTAGCTTGACCTCATCCCCTTTGTCCTATCGTAAATTTATTTCTAAAGAAAGTTAAAGATCGGGATGTCTCTGTAAGTTGTGATCAAACCATTCTGAAAAGGTTTGGCGCTCTGTGTGGTGATTTCCAGCTTCGCCTTGCACAGAGCAATATTATGACAGTGTTACTGTTTTACTTAAGTGAGTGAGAGATTTAATAACAGGTGTCCAGAAGAGCAAGTAGTTTGCTCAGTATCAGGAAACATAATGTAATTAGTTACTGCAGGTACAAATACTGCTGCTCTGCTGTCAGAGAAATTGAAAAGCCTTGGAAACAAACACTTGAAGTGAAGGAAAAAATACCCCACAGAATGGTGCTTGCTGTTTGCTCTGCTTAGCTTCCAGTATGTAAACCCCTGGTAGCCTTGGGAAAAGAGGGAATCTATACCGGAATGACTCACAAGGAGATCCGCCATGTGCTACATTATTTTCTGCAGTAGTCCGGGCCTGAATTAACATAGCCTGAGAGTTTGTTTTCTCTTTCTGTTTATACTGCTTCCAGCAGGAGTAGGGAAGTAATTGTCCCCCTGTAGTCAGCACTGGTGAGGCTGCACCTTGAGTATCGGGTCCAGTTTTGGGTACCTCAGTCCAAGGGAGACATTGAGGTGCTGGAGCGAGTGCAGAGGAGGGCAACAAAGCTGAGGAAGGGCCTGGAGAATCAATGGGCAGAAAGATGGAGAGAGTTGAGGCTGTTTAGTTGGAGGAAGAGGAGGCTGAGGGGAGACCTCATCGCTCTTTACAGCTGTCTGAAAGGACACTGTAGAGATATTGGGGCTGGTCTCTTCTCACAGGTCATTAGTGACAAAACCAGAGGGAAGGGCTTCAGGCTTCACGAGGGGAGGGTTAGGCTGGCCATCAGGAAGAAATTCTTCCTGGAGAGTGTGGTCAGGCCCTGGGATGGGCTGCCCAGGGTGGGGGTTGAGTCCCCATCCCTGAAGTTTTAAAGTCGCTTAAATGTGGTGTTGGGGCACGTGGTTTAAGGATGTCCTTGTAGAGTAGGGTTGATGGTTGGACTTGGTGATCCAGGGGTCTTTTCCGTGATTCTGTGATACATATATGGGAACTGAATTGTTCCACTATCATGCAGATCCCAAAACAGATCTCTCTTGTAATGAGGTTTGGGGGACAGAGGGAAGGAGAACAAGTAATTGTGTTCTATACATGGTCAGTCTCAGTGTGTCAGCAGCTTAATTCTGATTCTGCTAAAGCTTATCGTTGACTTCTTGAGGATTAAGCATTAGACTAAGACTGAATATTTAGTGAAATCTGAAACTCTTATCTAATTACTTTTGTATGCTACACATCTACAGCGAAGTTCTGCTGCTGCATTAATTCCAAGTTAACTCAGTAGTCTCACTGAAGTATCACATAATTGGGAGCCAGTTAATAGTGCAGCTACATTTCCATTTTGTTTGGTGACAACTAATTTTTATTTCTACAGCTCCAACATGTAATTTGTTCAAATAAACCCCTTCTTTTTAATTAAGTATTAAAATCACATTAATGAAAACAAGTACTTTCAAAGCAAAATACTTTTGCTTCAGAGAAAATACATTATTTTTCCTGTAAAGGAAAGGAGAAGATAAATATTTAATAATCAGATAAATATGCTGCTCAGTGCTTAATCTTTACCATGTGCTGAGACCTAAGGGATTACTAAGGGATGTATCAGTATATTCAGTTTACTACTGTAAATAGTTTGTACTGCGGAGCTACAGCTTGTGTTGATTGTGCATCCTGATTCTATGATTTATGTTTTGACTGTATGTGTAAGTCAGAATGTATGTGGGTTTTAACTGGTGCTTATTCTGTCATTACTGGTTGCAGGGGATTTGAAGGTTAGAGATTCCTTTCTGATAGGACTTGTTCAATCATGTAAACAAGATTATTTGTACAGCTGTACACCTACATGCACTCAACTCATTATCTGTCTTTAATTGTGATTCGGTTCTTGATATTTACAAAACAGCCTTTTCCCCCTCTCTTCACTTTTATCACAGCTTTGCATAGAAAACACCAGGACAGCATCCACATACCAAGGCTGTTTGTAGAAATGCCCATCGCAATGCGGTGGGTTACTTGTGCCCACCACTGTGTCAGCTAAACCCTACTGAGTCCTCTGAACTGACCTGTCAGAGGTCTGCAGGGAGGAGTGACCAAACTGCATTCAAATGCATGACGCAGCAGGGATGTTTCTCAGTATCTAATTTGCAGTTCGAGTTTTTATTCATTATGCCAGTAAATTATAGCAGGATCACTGTTTCTCCATAAGAGAAATTTCACAGCTCAGTTCATCTGGACTGTTTGTGACAGAACACTGATGCTGTTTCTGTACTGGGGGCAGAATCGCTGTGTGGGAGATCCACCACTTCTTCAGTGACTGAGATGTGCAACCTGAGCACGACCAGTGCAACTGCTGGGCCCTTACACACAGTTACAGATGTGTTTTCCCCTTTTCATGCTCCATTGGTATGTACTGGCAAGTACAACAGTACGAAGCAAGGCAGCACGACCAGAAAATATTTGTAATTGTTGTAGGAAGGCCTTTCATTTAATGGAGAGCTGCTGCTTTTAGCCGCACGTCACCCTGACAGCCCTGTTATTTTCTGCCTTGCTGTCAGATGGGTAATATCACAGCCTGCCATGAAGATAAGGGATTCAGGGGCGGCAAGTGACCAAACAGTTAGACTTGGGTTATTGATGCATTTAGAAACCACTTCTTGTTACTGTGAAGGTAAAATGGGTAAGTTTCACAGGGAAGGGGCATCCTGCACTTGGTAGCTTCCTTGTACCCGTACCTCTGTGCCTGGTTTCTCCCCAGCTGCTGTAACAACCAGTGCTTTGATTGTTGCTGTTGAAAAAACCTCCAGAAATAAAATTATTAAAACACTTCCTAGGTTACACTAGTGTTGGCACTGAAGATGGTTGTTCTTTCAAAGGAACCAATCATAGAATCATAGAACTATTATAAAATTATTTGCCCTTTTTTGTTAAGGAGCTGTGTTTTGGGTATGAACACATTGCAGCTCAACAGTCTTAATTACCCACAACAAGAGAATGGGGTGGTTTTTGCAGTGGGACTGTTCCAGCTTTTTATGTTATATTCGAGCTACTGGGGTAGTTTGAAAACCCAAGCCAATCTTAACTCTCCTTGCTTTTCCCAAACCCTTAGGGTATTTATTTGCATTATTTAAAACTCTTTGGCACTTCAGGAAGTGTGGATTCTATTGGCTGATGTGAGCCCTGAGATCTAAACTGCACACAAAAAGGGGTTATTTTGGTGAAGTGCATCTGAGCCAAATGGAGCAGAAGCCAGTAAGTGTATATGAACTTACTGCTCAGTGGAGAATTAGGGGTGAGAAGGATCAAGCCTTTATACAAAATCATCAAATGATTCAGGTGGGAAAAGACTCTAACTTGTGTTGCCAGTGATCCTTCATTTTTTGTTCATTTTTTAATAGAAAAAATATTTCCACAATACTGTACCCCACATTCAGCCCCAGCCGCAGCAAAGAGTAGTTCGGACATAGAAGAGAAGCATATGGTGGGTGCAGATTCTGTGCGCTACAGCTCATAAATCCCTAATTACTCATAAATACCTAATTGTGTGTAATAGTAACCAAGGGTGCTTTTCCCAGAAGTTATGAAAAAATCTTAGTAATTGTGGTTTGGTTTCCAGTAGCTTTATTATATAAACACGGGAAAGGAAATCTTCATCAGTGGTTGCAGGCTCTTAAGAAAGGGTCAAAACACAGAGAATGCTCTTATCATTTGGATCAGTATTTCTCCAAATCAAAACCCACTGTATTAATCTGTTTTACTGGGCAAGACACAGACTCTTACCACAGAAGCTTAAGATTTTTTACACTGATTTAGCAGGGTTGTTTTCAGAGATAAGGTCTCCAGGTAACAGAAACAGCTCTATGCATTATTATCATTATTATTGCCATTATTAATTGACATTATGATGTGGAATTCTTATGTGAGTTAGGTACAGCGATGCCTGTTCTGAGTATCCCTCGCCTACTGTTACTGTGATTCATGCTCTGCTTTGTGGGATTTCTCACCCTGTGTTTCTGTCTAAAATATGATTGCCTCAGTCTGATGCTTAATCAGTTTTAACATTTGTTTGTGAGTGATTAATTATTGTCTCTCTTCAGGGATGCCAGGCTGGGTGTTTTTATATGCTAATGTATTCTTCACAGATATTTCTATTCTTGGCCCTACCTATGGTAGAACAATATGACAGCACTTTATTTGGATATTGGGAGCATCTCAAAGATAGATCAACTGAGTGTGAAGAGTTTTTCAGGTGAAAGTCTCACTTCCAATTTCCCAGACCCCAAATGTACAGCCCTATCTTCTGTACCTAAGGCTGACCCACTCGCTGCTACAAACTGCTTGTTGCTGAGTTACAGGTAGTTATGGTTCTGAATGAATGTTAGGGAGAGATGAGACAGAGGATTTTCATATGGAAGGGGCTCTGTGAAAGCTTCATCAAACCTGCTCTGCAGAAGGCAGTTGAGAAGTCAGGTTCAAGACATTTCTCAGGCTTTGGACAGACACTACCCTGTGGAGTCTTTAAAACTCGTAGAACAGGTGATGATGATGCATAAAGCGTCTTGAGTTCAATTTCTGTAACATTTTCTTCTTAAGATGTTGTAACTTCGTCTAAGCATCCTTTGTTTCATTTAATGCAAAAAACTTAGTGGGCAGCAGCCACCTCTCACATCTCTCTATATCCCGAGCCTTGATTCTTTCTGTGCCTAGGCATATTCATGGCTTTAGTGCACACCAGTGCTCTTTTGGCTTGTAGTTAAGTGACTGGGATTTTAAATCAATCAGGCTCCTTCTCAGAAGTTGTTCAGCACTGGGTTGGTCACGATCTTTGTGCATAACGAGGCGCTGAACAAGTTAAGTTTAAATGGATTTTTTCATCAATAAATACAAAACAAGAACCAAACTGATAGGACATTATTTTTCCCGTGCACTTGCTTAAACAAATGTCTGTGAGAAGCACCTCAGCAACAGTTTCTTACTGCTCACACAATTGATACTGCACTAAAAACCATTTAATTTTACAGTTGTTTTATTCTTCTGTTTGGCATTAGGCTACAAGCTTGTCAGCATAGAGCCCTGAGCATATATATAACTGATGTGTATATATAGATAAATACATAGACATGTATGTATGCTAAAAACAGTGCTGCCTCTCTGCAATGCTAAAACACATCAAAGTACCTGCACATCTAACAAGCAGAGTTTTCCCCTTCTGTTATTGTGGATTTACAGCTACTGTGTGGGCAAAAAGAACAAGATCCACGTGTAGCACTTTTGAAAAAATATCTTGTCTTCTGGCTTTGAGATGTTTTTTTCACACTGTTCCGCAGTACACAAGGCTTTTAACAATGAAACCTGTCTCATCTGACTTGGAGGTTTGCCTTGCTGTGAGCCGGAGCTTGGAATAGATGACCACCAGAGATCTCTTCCAACCAAAATGGTCATGTGATTCTATCAAATGAAGCAGCTCTCCATTCCTTGAGTAGCTTTCACAATGCAGGACTTTTCTTTAAACTCATAATAAAACAACAAAGAAGTAAAAACTAGTGTTCAGTGCAGTTTGAGTATTAATGGGGAACACATGCTGCTACTTCTCCTGTACACAAGTAATCTGAAAGGCTAAGGGGTCTGGGTCTCTTTAGCTTGGAAAAAAGGAGACTGAAAGGTGACCTCATTAATGTTGATAAATACGTGATGGGTGGGTGTCAGGAGGATGGAGCCAGGCTCTGCTCAATGTCATCCAATGATAGGACAAGGGGCAGTGGGTGTGAGCTGGAACACAGGAGGTTCCACATCAGTCTGAGAAGGAACTTCTTCATGGTGAGGGTGATGGAGCTGCCCAGGGGGATTGTGAAGTCTCCTTTTCTGGACATGTTTTAAACCTGCCTCATCCTGTACCTGTGCAACTGGATCTAAGGGATCCTGCTGTGGCAGGGAGATTGGACTGGATGGTCTTTTTGAGGTCTCTTCCAATCCCTAATGTTCTGTGATTCCGTGAAAGAAATTGCTGTTAAATGCCCTGGGTATTCTAGCACCCAGGTTACTCCATAGCTCTTTGATGTACCTGTGAAAATGTGAAGGATAGACCAGTGTTAAATGTGTTGGATATACCTGTGTAAATGTGAACACACACAAACCTCTCTTGGATAAAATTAACCATTTCTTTTAAAGTTTAAGGTTTGTTTTGGAAACCATCACTAGCTAAAGCACAACAGTAGCACAATGAGAATTTTGTGACCAGCAGGAAATAACACAAGGAATAACAATGTAGGCTGCAGCACTGTACTTAAAGAAGTAAAATCATTCCCAAGATTACTGCACACTTTCTCTAATCTTATACTCTGTGGAGAGATCCAACTCTCTGTTGATTTGCTGCCAACAGTATTTTTGCCATTTCAGCATCTGGAAACCTGGCTGTTGAATAATCAATATTTATTCTTAAATACGGAGAAGGGTTTACTAAACTTCCCTTGGAGATTTTCCTGACATACCTTAGAAATCTCTTTGTTAATGAAGACTCTCTGTACTGCTTTTCAAAATTGTTCAACATAATTTGCAGAGAGAAAACAACAGGAGGAAACATTTTTAGTTGCAGAGGACTGATAGTTCTAAGGATTGTTAGGATGCCAAATGAAGTCTATGGGATAAACCCCATTTCCTTTGTGGAGGAGTGCAGACTCCTAACTAGGTAGCTTTTATTTATTGACACACTTGTCACTCAGTGCTTCCAAAGTTGTTTTTTTTAACTGTCTTCATTGCTGTAGGTTAATAAAGTGATTAAATTTCACATGCAATCAGGTATTTCATATGTGAGTAGTAAAGGACATGCTGTTCCTTCAAATTTCACTGCTCAAATGTAACAGTATTTTAATCTATTCTTTCTTGCATAAACATTTCATTTTAAAAAGGTTTCATACACTAGATATCTGCTCTTTAGGGCATGTTGATGACTTTATTTATAAATGCTCTTAGCTTTTGTAAAACCTCACTCCAGGGCATCTTAGTGATACCTGCAGTGTCTGTTTCTTTCACAAAACTGGCAAAAAGGGGATTTTTATCTCTTCAGAGGAGACACCGAGTATCCCCTGGGTGTGTGCAGCCTGTCAGACCGTTGTGTCAATCTGACTAAGTATTTCCTTGGGTTTGGGCAAAATCCAGGCTTGGTTTGACTTACCACCTTTTCAGCAGTTGTTGCTGTAGTCTATGGAAGACACCTTTTGACCTCAAGCTTCTCATTCTGACTGTTGTCTGTAGTTACGCAAACAAAAATGGTTTACCACAGGTAGAAGTAAGTTTATTTAAGGTTCTAAATTTGTCACCTACATGTGTGAAGACTTAAATTTGTTCTGTAATTTATGTGATGTAGCGGAGGCTATTTGAGAATTCCAATTCTATCCCTACAAAAAGGTAATGTAGTTAATTACAGATAGACCCTTGGTGGGTAGGGGGCATATACGGTATTCTCAAATAAGATCCTTATTTAACCAAATGGTTCAGCTCACGCTTGTGGAAGCCACTTTCCCCTTTACTTTTCCTAGCTGAGTCAGATAAAGCTATTGTGTGAGCTGTTATCTGTCAGTATATGAGCAATAGTGCTCAGAGGAATTAACTGCAGGCAGAGCTCACTGAAGTGTGAGGAATACCACTGTGTTAATGCTGAAGAAACCCACCAACTGATGATTTACCTAATGGTTTTTGGAAGAGGGGAAACAGTGAGCTGATTCCCTGACCTTTCTCCAGAACTAGCGTAATGAGAAGATCTGGTGGGAGAAGGCTTTGCCATTCAGTGCACTCAGTCTGGCCCATCAGTGTGTAACCACTTGGGAATCCAAGCAGACTTGGCTTCCAAGCAGGAACCTTTGTGGAGGGTATTAGAGGCAGGTGGTGTGGAGATAACACAGCAAAGACCCCAATGGGTCTTGCTAAATACCTGAGTGACAGATAAGGCTGCTTTCACCTCCTGACAAACGCCTTGACTTCTCCTTGCAACAGGGGAGTTTTTAAGGTGAGGAACGTGGCATTTGCTGTAACCCGTGGAGAGAGAAGGTCAGGGGTATGCAATTGGGTATTTACTAAAAATCCAAAAGCTTTACTAACTTTACTGAGATGTGAAACTTGGTTTTACTGGCTGTTCAGTACTCTGGGTCTGATTGCTGTCTACCCTGTAAGACAGCCTGGCAGAACTAGGGATGCTGCCAGCTGAGGCATGAAGTTTGCCCACCTACACTGTGTGGCGGCAATTAGTAGGTTTTGAAAATAAAATCTGTGATGATATTGTATTTAGCTCTTAAAAAGGAAGCAAATAGCTCAGAGTATTTTGCATTGCCCTTCTAGGCATCTCTGAATGTATTTCATCTATTTTTTCGAAGGAGGCAGAATTCACTGTGGCTTATTTGGGTGTTGGGTTTGTCTTTACATGTGGCCATGCGGGTAATTTTCTTGAGAATCACGATTTTGATTGGAGGGGTCTAGCTGGCAAAGAAGGTCAGTTGGGTTAGTGTGAAATCCCATCAGGAATTCTAAATTCTGGCAAATACTCTTCGTGAATGCTGAGAGTGATTGCCGGAGACATTCTGTGGGTTTGTCAGAGTCTTTGCTATAAGAACATTTGCTGCCTTCCTAGTCACCAGGGTGTAACACTGGGATTAATCATTCTTAGTCTAAATCCTCTAGTTACAGTTTTCTCTTTTAAAACTGTGCTTATATGACAATCCCAATTGAGTTTGTCACGAGTAGGAGAATTTCCTTTGGGAGCTCTTGCTAATTCAAGTGACTCTAAACAGCTCATTCCAAACAATTGTGCTGTTTATTCACCCAGAAGAACACAAGAAGGCCAGTTCCTCTGAGAGTTAGGGTAACTTCCCCTGTTTTCTGAAAGTTTAGCAAACTTGTGCTTGACCCAGATACCTTGAGTTCAGAACTAAGAGAAAGCACTTCTCTCTGTCTGTAAAGATAGCTGGAAAATGGCTGTGGATCCCACCAGTCACTCCTTCCCAGTCTGGGATTGTTGTGTCTGAGAGCCTGATCTCTCTGAGATTTATCACAGTCCAGTTCTGCTGACATTGTCAAAATAGGAAGGTGCATAATGGTTGATAAAGAAGCGATCAAGAGCAAGTGTCAGGGTAAGATAAGAAGGACACAGAGCTCCTGGAAGGTGTCTGGAGGAGAGCAACTCAAATGCTCAGAGGGCTGGAGCACCTCCCCTATGAGGACAGGCTAAGCAAGTTGGTTTTGTTCAGCCTGGAGAAGAGGAGCCTCCCAGGTGACCTCCAAGCAGCTTTCCAGTAGCTGAAAGGGGCTACGAGAAAGCTGGGGGAGGGCTTTTGACATGAGTGGTAGCAAGAGGACAAGGGGAAAGGGTTCCAGACTTGAAGAGGGGAGATGGAGGTTGGCCATGAGGAAGAAATTCTTTGCTGTGAGGGTGCTGAGATGCTGGAACAGGTTGCCCCAGGCAGGTGTGGCTGCCTCATCATCCCTGGCAGTGTTGAAGGCAGGTTGGTTGGAGCTCTGAGTAACCTTCTGTAGTGAAGGTGTCCCTGCCTGCACAGGGGGGTTGGAACTGGTTGGAGCTTGAAGGTCCCTTCCAACCCTGCCCAGGTAGTGATTCTATATTCAGTAGTAACCTAAATGTAGAACAGAATTAGAGATTCAAATGCAGGCTGAGAAGTTTAAAAAATATCTTAGGTTCAGGGTCTAATCTCCTACGATTATGGAGTTGATGTTTATGTTAGTGAAGGGATTGCAAAGGTATGTGCCAGGATTTCTTTCAAGTGTGTTAATTAGAAACCACTTAAGTAGTTGTAGGTCTTCATTCACGAGTCTGTGCTGCCCAGTTCATGCTCTTTCAGGAATTGAGGGCACCTCTGACAGTGATTTCCTAATACCATGTGCCATACCTTCAGTCCATCTGCTGCTACCACAGCATCTTGCTGTGCCATTCTTAACAAATCCTTTGACTCCACTATTACTTTTTTTTAATTTGATTCCAGTTTTAGGCCCTAAAATATTAAGCCAAATTTAAAAATGTGACTGATGTTACCAAGTTTAAACTCTTCCAACTGCTGCTTTGGGTGGTGAGCTCTTTCTTGATGTTAAATGAGTCTAGCACCACCTCCTGCTTGTCTCTCTGCTTTTGGCTAAACCCAGCACTGTTGAAAAGCAGAGATTTAAATTGCAGCACTGAAAAATAATTCCCATTTTTTAATAAACAAACAGTTTATTTAGTCTTTGGTCTGTCTTCTGCTCACAAGTCTAGCACTGGATACAGGCAAGGAAATGGGATTTCACAGATGTTGTATCTAGACCTACTCTACATTACTTGCTCTTACTACAGTACTTACTCTACATAAGACTTACTCTTATGACAACAGCATTTTCTATTTTAAGTAGTGAATTTGTTTAACTTAACTTGATAAAAGCTGGAATTGGTGACAAGATGATTTAATACAACTCTTGGTAACAAGTTGCAGACATTACTAATGTGTCAGAACAACACTGCTGGAGGCATTCTGGCGACAGGCTGGACTGATAACTACAATACACTGAAACAGCTTCTTGACAGCTATTTTATTCTTGAACACTGTTGATTAAAGGGAGCTGGAGTTACTGTGATTTTCTTTCTCCCTAGATATTTTCTTTCCAGGGCACTTTTATTGTTGCTCACAAATAGAGAGGTAAACATCTAAAAATTTAATAAAAATGAAAACGTAGAAACCCCTCTCTTGACTAGATGTGAAACAGGATTTTAAGGGGTTTATTCTATGCTTAGGCTGTTGCCTCTCTTTTTTGACCTGCAGCTCAAGTCTGTTTCATGTTCCTTACTGGAATGTTTAGATCCTTACCCTGTGTATTTACCACCTCCCTTGAGACTGAAGCCTGGGATTGACAGGGCAGTAATTACACTTAATGTTTCGATAGAAAGTAGCGTTGGCTGACATACTCAAACTCCTGATAGATTGTGTGAGACTCTTGTTCCCTTGACTTTAGAAACCTGTTGCACTTAACCAGAAATGCTCCACAAACCCTTTGGTTCTGGTATGAAATAGCAATTGAATCTTTAACTGTGCTTTGACTTTCCCCAGTTCTGTTCAGTGTGTTGCTAAAGGCTAAGGATTCCTGCTCCAAGCAAAGAATGTGAAACTGAAACTTGGACCTTTACTGTTCATCACATGTTCACAGAGAAAACTTGCTGAAAAAGTTGCTGCTGAGTTCAGCATTAGACAGGACAAATGTGATGTTGCACTTTGTGTGCCGGCAGTGCTGTATTGGAACTTCATTGTCCCCGAAATGGCCACTTGCAGGAGGTACATCTAGCGTTGATGATGGGAGAGCCCTTGCTCCTGCTGAGTGAGAGCAGTAGGCAGTGCAGGTGCAACGTTGTTTTACATGCATCAGGCTGTCGGAAGTGTTGCTCTAACGCTCCAGGGATGCTACCTGAAACTAAACACAATCTCTTTTGACCACCACTGTGCGCTTTGTGATTCCTATGCCTAAGCACAGGTAACTATGGCTGTGCCTGACATACTGGTGTAGCTGTGACACCCACAGTAGCCACGGGCTGAACTGATGTGGGTGAACTACAGCAACAACTGGAGAACAGAGAATACTTTGCATCTAACGTGTCACTAGATGCTTAGCATAGTCACCCAAGTTATTCTTCAAAACTTACTCAGAACTACCCCAGGAATCTGCATCAGACAGATCTGTACAGTATAACTCTGTACTAGTTGCCTCCATGGAGTGAAATGCAAAACTTACTGAAAATTGATGGAGGACGATGGTTATCCATATGTTAGGAAAGTCAGGGAGGAAATGAAGTTAGAGAAGGATTTCTTTCTCATTATTTTGAAATTATTTCCTCTGGAAAGAATGTAGCTGGCACATGATAACATTCATGTAGGTGTGGGCAAGATTTTGTGTGCTTAGTGTAGAGATGTCAGTGAAGCAGGTGATGCAGCTCCAGATGTTGCATCAGTAGTCATAGGATTTAAAGATAACTCTTGAAATTGTCAAAGGGCTTAGTCATCTTTGTTCTCCATTCTCATTACTATTTATAGATACGAGAAATGTCTTACTTGAACGCAGTGCTACACATTTATACCTCGAGGTTTAATAGATCTCTAATTACAGACCCAAATGCAAGAAATGTGTTAATTTTATGGCCTAAAAAAAAAAAAATCTAAAGAAATGAAACAGGCTCTCTACTTGCATTCCATTCCTGACTTAGCCATTCAAGCATTTCCACTGGCAGACTCCTAATCCCCTGACAGCACCTGGAGGGGTGTCGGTAGAACACCAAAGGGACATTGTGGGGAAGTGACATGACACTAGGGCAAGATGTGAACTCAGACAAATGAAATCTGTCAGCCCACTCCTCAAAGGCTGCCACAGCTCTTATCACTGCTTGGTTGAGCTGGCTAGATACACAGACTTACTGTATTATTCAGCTGGTTTGATTTTCCTTTTTATGACAACCCTACCCTGGAGAATATCCATCTCTTTGCAGTGTTGGAGAATGACTGTAACTGAATGATATTTCAGTATAATTTATAATCCTATACTGTAAACAGAAGTGATGGTTGCTTCTAACCACTGTGAAGAATTCTAATGTGTACATTTGAACTCTTCTTGGAGGCTTGGAAGTGCTCTGGAAGGAGGAGATTTTTCATAGCTTAGCTTAATAAGTCTTAGAGCTGAAATGCGATGGAAGACCCTGAAAAGGACAGGGAGTTTTTTCTGCATGTGCTCAGGCAGTTAATGATGCATGTGAGCAACTACAGCTGCAACATATGATTTGCCAAAAATTTCAGTAGTAGTTATTATTACCAGCTTTCAGAATAATGTTCTGAATTGAAAGGTTTAGCAGTCAAAAGTTTGGCCAACTGAAAGATGAGAATCTGAAACTAATCCAACTACAATCCACACTTGAAAGGAAAGCTCCAACGAAAACATACAGTGAAACAGAGTAGCTTCAGCTTGTGTTTTACCTTCTCCTTAGCATAAGGAAAAGATCACAGAATCACAGAACATTAGGGATTGGAAGGGACCTCGAAAGATCATCCACTCGAGTCCCCCTGCCACAGCAGGATCATCTAGATGCTGTCACACAGAAACATGTCCAGGTGGGTTTTAAACTTCTCCAGAGAAGAAGACTCCAGTTGTTGCTAAACTCCTCGTAGAACACTCCAAACAGGACACTCACTCTGTTGGGTTTGGACAGATGGGATTTGGTCTTGGACAGGTCAGTTTAGCTCTACTTCATCTGAAGTGACCACTACCAACAAAACACAGATCCATAGATAACTGCCATACAATAAATGCTTTGTGCCACGGACATCAGAAAAAATGAGAACACAATCCAGTAGTAGTTGGAAGAAGAACATGTTGTCTTTTAATTCTTTTAGGATCAGAAAGTTTTGTTTCGCCACCATTGGTTCAGTTCAACAATATCTCTGAAAATTCTTCTAATGAAGCAGTCTGCTCTTTGGTGTTCTGTTTTTCTTTCTAAAAACACAATCGCACATGTAAAGTACCAAGAGAGGTGATGTACAAAGGCTCTAAGTGAAACAGAAGTCCACAGTATAGCTCTATAGTAATCCTATTAAGGAATTCTATTTGCTGATGCAGTGCAAGGCAAGTCAGGAGCACAGTACACATGTCAAACAGCTCTATAATAATTCAGCTGCTGACAGCTGGCATTGTTCTCTGACTGGCAAACAAAGCAGCTATTTCAGTGTTTGATCCATGTGTTAATGTGACTGTGTAAAATGACACACTGCATCAAACATTTACCAAAAATAACGGGGAAAGGTGGGGGCTTTCTATTCTGTGTTCAAATGAACTAGCAGCTGCCAGCACATTCCTGTTTAACAATAGCTAATCAACAGCCAACCTGAAAGAGAGCTACAGTAGTCCCTCTTGCCAGTATCTGGTATTTGCCTCTGACCAGAGGTAAGAGGTCTAAGTGTTCTCTAGACTCCGTTGCTTGCTCTGTTTTATTAATGTCAGCAGCACACAAAGCAGTTTATTGCTTTGAAGAAACCATTTAAGCTCTTTGCCGTTGGGCTGCTGCGGTCCATTACAGCACTGCCATGTCACTTGGCTCACGCTGTAATTAGAGGAGAAGAATTAGTAAAGTTCCTAAATGTCTGTTTCTCTGATTTTAACAAAGTAAACGGCTGCCAGTGAAGATTCCTGGGGAAAGGAAGGTCATTAAATGTTACAAGGTGGTGTGTCATCACTCACAGTAGGTTATGCTCTGATGCTAGTCAGGTCGTGATAATTTAACTGACGGAGGCAAACAAAGTCAAGACATCTCTTGATTATTTGACATTTGTACTTACTGGGATGACAAAACTCGGTTGTTAGGAACTGCTCCACATTCATGCGTTTGGCTGAAGTGAGCACAAATCATCTGTACAGGCTTCCTACACAGGCCCTCCTTAGTTCTGTGCACAACATTTCCTGACTCCAGGCACTCCTCACAACTTGCTGGGGGAATTAAAATAATTCTTTGGTAAAGCAGAGACCAAATCAGCAGGACTGACAATTCGCTGAAGAAGGTGGTTTGGATTCAGTATTTTCTCTTACTCTGCCTGAGCCTGACTGTTGTGCCAGTGATAAAACACAACCAGTATTTCTCCAGAAGTAGTTTGAGAGTTTTCCTTCGCTTTCTTTGCCTTTCAAAGAAGTCCATGAAACAAAAAATGTCTTGTTTCAGGTTGCAAATCAAAATGAAAGAAATGTCTTAAGTTCTGGAGAGGATGAGGGGAAAACCAGCAAGTTTTAGTTTTAAGTTGATCTGTGTTATTTTTTTTTAGTCTTCATTGCATGGTTTAGTAGCTGAATCAAAACATAAATTATTCAAACAGCTCTAATAATACTCTCCTTAAGAGCAAAGATTAAGCCATACTGTTCCCTGAAGAGGTACTAGTAGCTGTGCTGACCTGGAATGGTGCTACGTCTGTTGGCACACAAGCAAAAATCAGGTCTTTAGTGAACAATATTAGAGAAAAGAGTATTTTAAAGGGACCCATTCCCCCAACTCATTTGTATGAAGAAGAAGAAAAGCTGAATAAAGTATTTGTGTTGCTTACCTACTATAGGCAGTGGATGGTGTACCTTGACAAAACACTGTGTCATCTGTAAACTTGTATTCTTGCAGAGCTTTGGTTTTGGTTCTGAAGACTGCTATAAGTTATCTTGGGCATTGCTGCTCCAGATAACGTTGGACTGATAAGCAACCAACCGGTTTTCTTTCTACCCCATCATAAAACTCCTCAGTCCCTTGAGCCACCCACTTCGTTCTTTCCTCTTATTCTCCATATAGATTTTAAATTCTTGAGGCAGGGATCATCCCTTTCTCTATAGTGCTCTTCCCTTTCCTTCCCCAAACTGAGAACACTGTCAGAACATTAAAAAAAAGAAAGAAAGAAGAAAGAATACAGCTGCAAATATTCCCTTTTCAAATGGGATCATTACCATAGCGTAGTTATCCTTCAGCTACTAGCGCACCGCAAATGGAACAGGGAGATGTTAGTCTTCACTTCTACTGATCTCATTATACCAACCACTAAGAGGAGCAAGGGAATACATTTGGAGAGCTTTCATGTGGTTAAAGCGACAGGGGAAATTCATTCTTTGATATCCCCTTGTTCGGTGTATCTGCCTCACTTTGTGCCTGTCCCTCAAAAGGCAAGGCTGCAAAAATATTAGAGGATTGTTGAAAGGGATTGGGAAAATGAAGAAAGCCTCTAATTAAAGGGACAAAAATGTACTTGGAAAGTGCTTCTCAGTGTTTTTAAGTTCAAACCCAGACCACCTATCCAAATGTCCTCATTAAAAGTCAGATTCAATTTTCATGTAGGGAGCTTGCTACCAGGTTTCTGCCTATCGAGATAAATACTTGTTACTTTGATTTCTGTAGCATCAAGGTGCCTAACAGCCGCTGGTTGATAGGTGTGCTTGTGACCTGATGATCTTGCTAGGGAAAAGTCACCATCCCCGGTTGTTTAGTTGGCAGTGAAAATCGGAGACTTGGCCACAAGTCCCTGTCCATGAAACTATCTCTTAAACCCAACAATCTGTCCTTCAGCCTTTTTTTTGTGAACACTCTAGTCTCTGAGCCTTGCTGACTCACTCGTCTGTCAGCAGGACCAGAACATTACATAAGAATTGTAGAACATTCAGAAAAGCAAGCAAAGTTGATGCTATCAAAACTTTTTCTTGGAGTAGATATGGCAGATAAAACCCTGGTAAAGATTGAGAAAAAATAATTATTAAATCCTGACAGAATCTCTGTGGAGTCCAGTTAAATGGGTGTCAGAAAAGCCAGCGACTATGTATAGTTCATTGCCTGCTGAGTACCACACTCTATATAGCTCAGTATATAAAGATGAAATGTAGCCCTGTATGGTTGGGGCTGCTGGAGAAACACATTTTCTTTTCGTTTTGTTTTTCTTTCACCACTAGAAACTGGAGTGTGTTAAGTCCCCGCACAGTTGATTCTGGCTCTCCAGAGAATTCATCTGCGTAGTCCTCTACTTCCAAGCATTTCCAACCTAGGGGGGATATACTTAAATCTGACAGCAGCAAGAGATGCACGCGCTGCCACTTTGATGGGAACTCCAAGTTATCATAAATAGCTCTGTGGTTCCCTTAAGAATTTAATTAGTCATTTCATTTGAATTATTCACTTGGAAAAAGATGGTGCACTGGGTAGCTTTTAATCTAATTAGGCTGTTAGCTCGCGGTAGAAGAACATCTCCAAACAAGATGAACATTGTATTTCAGTCAGTGGGGGTACTAGTCTTTGAGGTGAGGCACGTGGTTTCATAGTGCTCCGCACACCCATTAAAACAGTCATTTAAAAAACACTGCCCCAAAACCCACAAAAATGAACCCTGAGGTTAAGCTCTGATTTGTGGAATTTGTCTGTGTTTTCAAATTGGATGAAAAACTTTATAGAGGAACTTGCCTGTAAAAATACGAAAATAATAGATATAGGTAAGAAAGAAAAATGTATTACATATATTAAAATACATTTATTGATGCACTGTCTGAAAACCTGCCCTCTTGATGAAGTATAGTTGTCAGCTATCATGTGAAAAAATAAGTACACAAGCTTGAAAATTCTGTAATGCTAGAATAATGAGGCTAGATTTTAATTTCACCAAATTACTGGGAATAGATGTAAAGATTTATTTCACAGAAGAAAAGCATTTAAGCAGGACCTTATATTGCTGTTATGCATCAGTGATAGTAACACTGGGACTTCAGTCTGTATTACTACAATGATTAATTAAAGGCCTTGTTCAGGATGACTGAACATCATCATTGTTTTTAAATAGGAAAGGCAGATAACCATTACTGATTACTCCTCAATTCCCAGTCTCACTTGTTAGAGACTAAAGAATACTAAAGTAGGTTGTATAGTTTTCATGAAGCTCTAAACGGAGCCAAGAATAATATTAATATGCAACACATACAAAGGTAGAGTGAGAGCTGGATTAGCTTAAAACCTGAAGTTTCAAGAATGCTGCAGTGCTATCGGTGCAAACGATGCTGCCTTTTGCATTCAGAAGGTCAGAGAAATTTAGACTATAACTTTCATGTAAACAATTTGTTGTAATTCCACAAAAAACCCCTGAGAACGCAGATGCAGCCGTGTTGTTTAAAGCATGTACATAAACAGAAGGTAGCTCCCTTGCCTTAAGAGAAAGCACAGAGATGTTCTGTAATCTGGAGTAGTGCAAGGCTGTCATTACAAATTACACACATTTGTTAACATCAAAATTACTGGGGGGTGCTGTTGTTGACTTAACTGAGGTCAGGAATTGCAGCCATAACAAGTTTACACCAAAGCTTCCAGTGGGCAGAATAATTCCTAGGATGGATTTCCAGGAAGATCTGCAAGTGGAGCTCCCAATAAAATGTTTTATACTTTTCTTGCAGAAGACACTTTGTGTTGCTCATATGAGTGATGGGCTTAGCTCAATCACCTGTGTGTAAGCAGGTGGCAGTTGTACTGGCTGTACAGTACAGCCAAAATGCAGGTGCTACACCCAGAACTTGTAATCCTATGATGCCCACAATGGAACTAGAATTGAAGAGGTCTTGGATGACCACCTACACAGTTGCAGTGATTAGAAAGCGATGTTATGCAACAGGGTTTGGATCAGCCGAGACAAAAACCATGAGAGAAAACAATTGTGGGAAAGTTTTACTGAAGGTAGATACTTACCCCTTATTCAGGGAAAAAGCATGGAGAAAATAACAGCCTTAGCTTCATCAGGGCATCAGACACTTTAAATATGATCTGTAAGGAAGAATAATGGCAATTTTATTCTTCTCTGGTGGTTTATTGAGAGCAGGTCTAAGAAAAACCATCTCATAGCTCAGGCTCAGCCTCTACAGAGGCTTTGTAAGGTCCTCCCTCCAATTTTCCTGGGAAGCTCAATTAATTTTAGAGGTTTTGTGTCAAGTCTCAGAGCTGTCTGAGAAGGAAGGACTGGGATTACTGGTGTCTGTGTGGTGTGACTCAACAAATAACCTGGGTACTTAAATGCTTAAAAGTAATGACTTTTTCTGACTTGCCTCCCACTTCAGAAGATCCAAATTAGATTCCACAGCTGCTCTCCCCAGACTTGCTTGCAGTGCACAGGTTCCTCATTCTTTATTACCCCTAAGTCTATGAATTAGACTCTTCCTCACACTTGTTTAGCTTGTCCTTAATTCTTGTACATTTTATTATTGCAAGATGAAGCTGGTGGCTTGTTTTACTCACCCTTTTATCTTCTGCCTGCTTTCCTCGAGTTCTCTTAAACAACACATGCTCTCTTTGTGAGGGTTTGGGTGCAGGACTGAAACACCATTATTTTCCCTCCTGTAATAATGTTCAATCTGAAAAACTGTTTTAGAGGTGCAAAAAAAACAAATTCAGCGAGTGTTGCTTCTCCAGTAACGCACCGTGAACGACCGATGGTTCTGTATTTAAATACCTGTACAATGGAGAAGAAACAGGACTCAAATATTTCAGACCAGCTGCCTGAAATGCTTTCAGCTATGTGTGGAGGATGACAAAAGGAGGTGTTGGTCTGGCTGACTGCAGGCTGTTCAGCTCACTGGGATGAGGTGAGGGTTTGTGAGATTCCACTACCATCTTGAGGCAGGTCCTGGTACAGCAGCTGAGCTCGTGTTCAGACAGAAGGACGGAGCCTGACACCGAACTCCTGATTTACTGGAAAAGATCCTACTGATTTTAACTTTCACCGTGTTAAATGCTGCAGCTTCTTGCTACAGAATGTCGTGAAGCTCGGAGCGTGTTTGGATTTTGCTGTGAGTCAAAACTGCACAGTCCATTAAGGACTGTGAAGTAAAACCACATCAGCCTGAGGAATCCCCTGCTGGAAATTGCTGAAAGATGCTTTTTTGTCTTCGTTTATTATACCGTTTCCTAAACAACAGTGTGGAGCTGTGGCAGTCGAAGAGTTAAATGAAACAATCCTTTTACCCAAGCCAGAAGTTCTCCTCCCCCTTTCCTCTGCCCTACTGGGACCACATCTGGAATCTCGTGTCCAGTTCTGGGCCCCTCAGTTCCAGAAGGACACGGAATTGCTTGAGAGAATCCAGTGTAGAGCCACAAAGATGATGAAGGCAGTGTAGCATCTCCCTGCTGAGGAAAGGCTGAGGGAGCTGGGTCTCATGAGCTTAGGAAAAAGAGGAACTTGAGGGGTGACCCCATGGATGTTGATCATTATGGAAAGGGCGAGTATCAGGAGGATGGAGCCAGGCTCTGCTCAGGGGCACCCAATGACAGGACAAGAGACACCGCATTTGAGCTGGAACAGAGGAGGTTCCACATCAATGTGAGATGGAGCTTCTTCCCAGTGAAGGTGCCAGAGCCCTGGCAGGGGCTGCCCAGGGGGTTTGTGGAGTCTCCTTCTCTGGAGATGTTTCAAACCTGCCTGGCCACGTTCCTGTGTGACTGTAGGGGATCCTGAAGTGGCAGGGGGGCGATTGGACTGGATGATCTTTCGAGGTCCCTTCCAGTCCCTAGTGTTCTGTGATTCAGACATACTTCTTGTTCATGGGACAGTGCTGCTGAGAACCAGGTATTTGGAAGGCACTTGGATCATCTGGTGATTTTAACCTTAATAGAAGAATAACTGAACAAAATATTAGTAGGCTTGTTCTTGCACATGAAAAACTGTCTTACATACTCTCCTGAGATCAGACTGTCAATTCAAATATTCCAAGTCAATTGGAGAATTAAAAGAATCATCGTAAAGTTTTTGATATTTATTATATTCAAATATTGTTATTTTTCCCCTAGAATGAAATGAAAAGCCATTCCAAGAGAATGTGGTCTGTAGCTAAATCTCACAGCCACATGCACTCCATGGCTCCCATGCTTCGTGCTGTGTTTTTGAGAGTCATCAGCTTCCTGGCCTTTAGTTCTGTAAACTTCAGTTGCTTGATCTTTGGCTTCTGGACATGTCTGCAGCACTCTTGCAGCTCACCAAGCAGGTGCTGCCTTTATTTCCACTAACTGCACACCTAGGACTTTCTCCTCTTGTTTTTGCTTCCAGGGGTTTTCTATTCTCATATTGGATTTCATTGGTTTTACTTCCTGACTTCCCTAAGTGGATTTCTATTTTTATTTTTGTGCTCCCTGGGAGGAGGCTCTTTTTCCACTTCAATTTTTTTTCCTTTCTTTTTTAATACTATGCTGCGCCTTGACATTCGCTGTTTATTCAAGTTTGAGTAAAACCAGTGTTTAAATGTTGCTGCTGGAAATAGTCTGAGCTTGCCAATCACCCTTTCTGCTCATAGCTAACGTATGGTACCTTCTTGTTTCTACTCACAATGTGTCTTTGAAACGGATATGGGTAGGATTACTCCCAGCTTTTGTCGTCCACCCATCAAATTCACTGTTCACTGTAAGCATGTTGTGTGCTTTAGGGCACTGAGTACTTTCCCTGTGTGTATGACAATGGAATATGGTCTTTTTAAACTACAGTTGTTGTGAAGATTACAGCTAAGCAGGTTGCACATAAAACTTGGTCTTGTATGGCTGAGGCCATATTTTAATGCAGAATTACAGGTATGATGGGTGCTAGAGCTGTCTAAGACAGCACTGATTCCCCAGAGATTTAGTGAAGCTTCTCAACAGTTGGATCTTGAAGTTGTATTTTCCATTTCAGAAAAGGAAAACTCATTTGAGGCTTTCACGGTTCAGTGAATTCTGAAATTAGGCCACTATACAGCACTATCACAGTACTTCTTACCCATGTGGAAGCCCAGGCAGGATGATCCAAGCTAGAATTGTGTGTCTGTGGGTCTCATTTCTCAACTTACTGGTATGTGAACGATTATGTCAAAGAGAAACTGTAACACCAGTCTGGAAATGCCTTTGTGAAAACATTTGCCAGCCCTTCAAACTGTCCATTTCAGAGCGTATCACTTCCTTGAAGCAGACAGTATTGTGGAAGGGTTGAGCCATTGCCTGTGCTGCTGGAACTGGGGAAGGCAGTGGAAGATGTCAAGTGAAGTAAGTGGCAGCATTTAAAGATCATCCAGCACTGACCACAGCTGAAGGGTAGATGGCTTTTTTACTAAAATGTGGGCCTCTCATGTTTTTCACAGAATTATTGAGGCTGGAAAAGCCCTCTGAGCTCATCCAGCCCAGCCCAGCCCAGCACCTAACATCACCACGATCAGCTAGACCAGGGCACTAAGGGCCACAGCCAGGCTGTCCTTCAATGCCTCCAGGGATGGGGACTCCACCACTGCCCTGGGCAGTCCAGTCCAGGATCACCCTTTCCCTCATGAAGGGCTTCCTAACATCCAACCTAACTCTCCCCTAACAGCTTCAGGCGTTGCCCTCTCATTATGGTTCTGGTTGCCTGAGAGAAGAGCCTGACCCCCACCTGACTACAACCTTCCTTCAGGGAGTTAAAGAGATGGAGAACGTCCTCCCTGAGTCTCTTCTCCAGGTTCAACACCCCCAGCTCCCTCAGCCTCATCAGCCTTTCCCTCCAGTCCCTTCTCCACCCTCGTAGCTCCTCTGGACCCACTCCACCACTTCAATCTCTTGAAGTGAGGGCCTCAGCAGTGCCCCCAGTACTTGAGGTAAGGCAAAGTATCCTGCTATTAGCAGGACGTTCTTGTCCATTTTTTAGGATCAGCAATTTCAATATGTTTAGGAAAAAACCACAGTTTGCATCTGTGCAGGAAAGGGATCAGTGAGGGAAATCTCATGCCTTCATAATACATGTTCCAGTAGAGTTAGAAGAGTTCAGTGGTTTCCAGAAAGTACTACTGTGCATACAGTCACCACAGGAAGACTGGCAAAGTAATTCTTTTATTAAGTGATAAATAACAAGAGCTAAGAAGGCTTCAGTGGTCTTTAAGAGTAGGGAGAGTTGACAGATATGGGTGACCATTTCTATCTTATCAATGGGAAATGTTTTCACATTCCGACCACTTCACTAAAGACACTCAAAGGTGAATTGCTGAAATTTCATGGCTGAAAATTAGCTGTTCAGAAGACTTGTACCCAAATAGATTGTGTGACTGACCACTTAATGAAAAGAACATCATCATTTCTCCTGGGATGGTGATGATGGTCTATGGAATGTAGATGGAGTTGTAGTTAAAATAACCAAGATGCCTGCAGGCCATACTGATTTTTGTTTTTCTGTTTTGACTGCATTTGCCTTGTTCTCTAGAGAGAAGAGGTGACAGATCAAAATGCTTGTTTTCATACAGATGTTTTACTGGTAAAGTACTGAACCACAGAACATTAGGGATTGAAAGAGACCTCGAAAGATCATCCAGTCCAATCTCCCTGCCACAACAGGATTCCGTGGAACAAGTCACACAGGAACATATCCTGGCAGGTTTTAAACTTCTCCAGAGAGTGAGACTCAAAGATGACTGAAAGATGAGTATATTCTGTTGGCAGTCCAGGTTCAGTTCTGGAACCATGCTGCAGCAGTGCAGGGAAGTGCAGAGGAGTTTAGGGCATTTTTCTCTAAGAAAATGTTCCCAAACCTGAGTCTGAACCCAGCAGAGCTGTTCACATCTAGGGCTGTGCTGGGTTTAGAGCCTCTATGGGTATCAGAAAGAGTAGGCAAAGCTGGTCCTTTGCCTTAGGTCAGTAGAAGTGACTGTGCTTGAGTGCTTGTGGGAAATGTGTGGATGACAGTCAGAGTAGCTGTACAGCAACGTCTGTCATAATTTATTAGCCAGCAACATTTCATAGTGCCCTGGATTAGTAAGACAGGAGAGGACAAATTACAACTCTAAGTGATACTCTGGTATAAACAGGGCTATAAATATGTTCCTTGAGCATAGATTTACAAAAGAGCTGTCTTAGGTCTCATAAAAAGGCTTAATTCAGGCATTGAACCTTCTTGTGTGGAAACTCCGTCAAATAATTATGTGTGGACTGATAGAACCCAAGAATTTAGCATTTCTGCTCTGCATTTAAAATTACCATGAGAACCCGAGTTCTGGAGAATGTTCAGTCGTACAGCACGGTGTGTTTCTT
The DNA here is from genome assembly GCA_028565055.1 of Phoeniculus purpureus. Taxonomy (NCBI): domain Eukaryota; kingdom Metazoa; phylum Chordata; class Aves; order Bucerotiformes; family Phoeniculidae; genus Phoeniculus; species Phoeniculus purpureus. The sequence continues at coordinate 343,770 of JAOXOE010000720.1, read as the reverse complement.
CCCCATGAGAACAGGTGGTAACTGGCTTCATGGTCTCCTTGAGTGCCTTCAATGTTCCACAGTTGTCTCTGGGACTCCAGACTGGTGTGAAGGGTAATAGCTGGAGTTTAAATTAGCAGATCTACTGCTGAATTATTTTTGTATGGTAAATGTGTCTTAGAAATGATACAGAGTCTGCTGCAGAGCTCTTTGAAGTCACTTTTATGTTGACATTAAGAGTCTTTGGTCCAAGCCTGTAGTGCCAGTCTCACTTGAACTCATTTGTGTAAAGACCCAGTGACTCTGTGTTCGTGGATAAGTAGAAGAGATTGTGTGATAACTGAACTGCATCAATTTCTATTAATATATTTTCCATGTCTTTATTTTAATCTAAATACTTCTTAATACTGCCCCTAGTCCAGGCAGCAAGAGTTTCAGTGATAGCTAAACATGAGCAGACAGCAGTCGGGCCATTCCGTTGATCTGTGTAATGCAGTGCTTGGACATGAAGGTAACCTAGCTAAAACCAGACCTAATTTAGACAAGTACTGTGTGCAAATACTGTGAGAGCGCTGATTAATTTAGCCATTTAATGTTTGTTTCATCAAGACAGTGCAGAGATGCTCTTGTAGAGCTTGATAAATTACCCTGGAATGCAGTGTGGCAGCAGGTATAAAGGATGGCAACCGAAGTATTCCAGTCCTTTGCTACAAGACCATAGAGAGAAAGTAGGTAGAGGTAGGGTCATTGCTTTTTGAAAGCCACTAAAACTGTCCTTTAATGGAAATGAAATGTACAGAGTTCCCAAATGTGAGGCTGAATTACTTTATGAATATACAATTTTAATTGTGAGAAGAAACTGTCTAGACAGAAATGCATTGTAATGAATATCATGATGATACAGAGAACAGAAGCAATGACGTCCGCTGTAAATGCTCCCTAATTACGCACATTATTTCCCATGTTGAGCGCCTTTGAAGAACTACTGAAATTCAGAGTTGTAGTGTTGCGTGCCAGAGCAATGATTTTTTCCCCCCAGTTTTTAAAACCTGGTCCTTGCATTTGAACTTCATTATGTGACATTTTCATGGTTTCAGATACAATCATTCTGCTTTCTTTGCATAGCTCTGTGGTCATTATTGCTCTTTACCTGCTTCCTCTAATGACCCCGTGCTTCTGCTCTTCTGCAAAGTGAACGATGTAAGTAGAGACTTAATAGAAGATTTGCAGAGAATAAGTGAGTTAAGTAGCTCTGGGTTCTGTCAATCACACAACTTTTGCAGCCTGCCTAGAAGAAAACAGAGCCAGACTTCTCTCAGTGTTCTGTAGTGAAAGGAGAAGAGTAACTTCAACAAACTGAAATGCAGAGAATTGCACTAAAAGACAAGAAAGAATTGCTTCCACTGTGTGGATATTTAAACCCTGGAGCACATTGTGCAAAGAGATTGTAGGTTCTCTGTCCTTGGAAATACTGCAAACCTAACTTGAATGCAGCTGTGAGCTACCTGCTATAGGTGACCTTGCTTTGGACAGGGGCTGGATTGGACTATCTCTAGAAGTCTCTTCTAGCCTTATCTGGTCTGTGATTCTATGTTGTTGCTTCCAGTAGGTACTTTCCTACCCCTACCTGCTATGAATAGCAGCACAGAATTAAAAGCAGTAAATGTAATACCGACGATTAATGCAGGGCAGTGCCACTAATGTCCATGAAAAGCCTTCTGAAAGCTCTGAAATGATGGCCTTTGAAAATAAATTGCACTCAAATCACCCAGCTGCAGACAATTCTAGTAAAAACTTCGCTGAGCTGATATGTGGGTTGATGGTGTTTCCACTGGCTGTGGCTTGCAAACCTCCTATTAATTCCTCAACTGAAGCTGCATAGTCATTCATCTCTAGAAAAGCTATTCCAAAGATTTATGAAAGCATAATAGGAAAATAAGACTAATGTATTATCTGAAAAGGGCATTAACACTCATGCTACTCACAGCATAAATCGGAGGTCAAACGGTCGTTCACATCAGAGTGGGAAGTGCTCCCTATAGCACTCCCTTAAATTCATGCCCGCTCAGATGCAGTTCCTGTGAGCTCTGTGGAGAGATCAGCCAAAGTACACATGTTCTTATGGCCTGAACCCAAGAATGTTATTAAAAATAACACTACCCAGAAAGACTGGAGCACTGTAAGGCAGGTATTCCAAAGAGAGTGCCTGCTGTCTTCCTGTGGCTTTGATAATTTAAGATAAATGCTTTTCTTGTACATAGCAGTTTTGTTGAGAGCTAAGAGGTGCTTTTGGTTCTAAGACGGTAGAGTAGCAAGAATTTTTATACAGTGAGTACTAAGAATGCCTTGAATTCCTTTGAAGCACTAAAACAGAGAGCACAGCTGATAGGAGGAGCGCAGCACTAGTAATGGGATTAAGCACTCCAAATCCTAATTAGTGAGTCCCAAGAAATACCTGAAGCAGGGCTTATTCTTGGTCTGCTATACATTAAACAGTTACAGTTGTGCTGGTTTTGCCCTTGAGAGAATAGCAAAAAGGGAAATGCTTTCTGTGTGTTCCATGTAATTTACAGCAATGAAAAACTACCTTTTGTATCTGTTTGCGTCTTCAGATTTTGAGGGGTTTTTTGTATTTGGTGAGTTCTCCAAAGGACTGTTCCCAGCATTACAGAATTCCAGCCACCTCTAGAGTGAAGGCCAGAAAAGCTACAAAACTCTTTAGATAGCAATGTTAAGAGTAGCATCTAAAAATCGTAGATGCAAAAATGGCTTTTCGTAGTAGGTACCTCAGTTGGACTGAGAGCCAAGAGATCACAGAAGGGGAGACATGGAACACACTTCAGGCTTTGTATTTTGAATAGTTCATAAAAGACGTTCTAATTTGGAGAAGAGTGACATGCTAATGTGAGCCTGTGCAGTGCGACTGTACCGGTGTGAAACTTGTTCCATGACAAATACCGGCTGCACCTGAATGACTGCACATAGCAGTCCTGCCTGTCCTGCCTTACCTATTTCAGAAATCATCTCCCATGACAACAGCTTGACAAGCAGCTCTTCATGGCCCTTTCACTTAAATGGAGGCGTTAATGTCTTCCTTGGAAAATCCATAGCTTTAGTGAATAAACATTGCTTATTTCTAGTTCCAGAAATTTCCTTAGAGAGCTCCTCTAAACGTTCCAGAAACTTCTAGTTGACTTTGTTCATGAGATGTGAAGAAATACAACCAGAGCTGTCTGAGCTTCTGGAGCTTTTAATTCTCATCACAGGAATTGGCCAAATAGAATCTAGCTGGTTATTCTTTGGAGTGCCACATATAGATTTCCCAATGCCCTTGTCAATTCTGGGTTATCCAAGAGGTAAATATTCAAAGTCTGAATCTCCAGAGCACTTGGTAAGTTGGCATGGATCTGTAATTACATGTGTTGACAGTTTTCTGTCTGTGTCCTTCAAGCATGATTCTAAACTGACCTGAAATGACAATAACTGCTCTCGGAAAGGTTAAGACCCTTCATTTTGCATCATGTGGGAACAAAGTTTTACAACATTTCTCAGTCGCTAGCCTTCCCACATCAATTTCTCAATACATTTCCTCTTGTCTTTCCAGGCAGAGGAGAGTTTGCTCAGGAAACCGCCTGAAATAAGAACTTAACCCAGGAAAAAATTCTTTTGTGATGCCTGTTGCAAAAGGCTCCTTCACCTGTTCTCCCTGAAGCCATATGACAACAGTTGCCCAATTTCTGCTCTTTGGGTTATAGCTAAAAGGAGCTGAATATGAAAGGCATTGAGATGTTCTTGGTAAGATTAGAGTAAGGAGTCCTAGTCATGAGGCTTTTCCTCATTAAAACGGTTAGATGTCGCAGTTTCTGCAGCTCAGCCTTCTTCCAGGCTGTGCATGGGAGCAGCTTTCTCAAGAGCACACAGACATTTCCCATTGTTCTACAGATTCTCTGTTGGACTGATGTTTCTAGCAAGATTATTATTATTCCGATGCAATCATCTTTGTTCTGGGAATACCACTTAGCGATGAATCCTGTGCCATTTTATAACCATGAACCTTTTGAGGAAATAATTACAATATAATGATTTCTACAGAGGACAATTTACATTTCGATCAGAGGTTATAGAGGTTAAACATGATCTGTGGCCTCTCAGCGCTTTCCTAATGTGCCCAGTCAGTGAGGATTTCTTGCTCTACTTTCTAATTTTCTTTGTTTTTCAGAAATATTTGTATTTCAGATTAAGACAGTTTCTGAAGCAGTAGCTGCTTTCCCTTTGTGAAAATAGGACTGATATCTGGGGTGCTTTGTTTGGTTTTGGAGGGTTTTTTTTCCTTTCTTAAATGTTTGCCTTTCTGAAATTCAGGCATGAGTAAAATTCCTGTGAGTGAGAGAATTAATCTCTCGTTTGGTCAACAAATGCGTAAGGGACACTGCTGGGAGTGTGGATTCAGTGCGTGATGCTGATCTCCCTGTGCTCAGATACTTTCATCAGTGTGAATTGCATTTCAGGCCCCCATTTCCCCGCAGTCAGTAGAATTTCCAGGCTTATGTTTAAAGCTCAGCAGTCTGTTATTTGCTCTGTGAAGAAAGGACAAATCTGCATATTCAACTGTTTTCAGATGTTAATTTTTTCCTACCCTATTTTTAGGAAAAGCAGTTACGCCATGAGATATCTTTTGTTTGCTGAATGTGTAGCAGTATTGCAGCCTGGAAAAGCACTGGAGTCTGACTTTCTATGACTGTGCAGGTCATGTTGCTCTGAGAATTCCTTTATCTTCCCAAAACCGGTCTGAGCTGTGAAGCCTTTGTGCTCAGGTTGTACTGTGGTCCTGCGAGGTCAGAAAAGGAGCATAAACAGTATTTCACAATCTGATTTGCCAGATACCACCAGCGCCTTTACTGATCTGTGAAACACGGGCTCAGGAAAATGGTAGAAAAGCAATATAGATGCTGTCCTCTTTCCTGAGGCATTCAGTACCCTTCATGTGTAAAGCCACACAGCTTAGGCCATAAAACCTGGGCTTTTGCAACGTTTTTGTCTTAATTAGCAAGTGAAACACTGTCTGGATGGACCTGATAGATTGATTCCTCTATGTAAAAATGGTGTGTGCCATCATAATGATACCATCCCTGGGGATGAGTATGAGCCAGCAGGGTGCTCAGGTGGCCTGGAAGGCCAATGGTATCCTGCTTGGATCAGCAGCAGGACTAGGGACATCATTCCCCACCTGTACTGGGCAGTGGGGAGGCCTCCCCTTGAGTACTGGGGGCAGTGTTGGGCCCCTCACTTCAGGAAGGAGATGGAGGGGTTGGAGTGGGTCCAGAGGAGCAACGAGGCTGGGAAGGGGAGACTGGACAGAAAGGCTGATGGGGAGAAGCTGAGGATGTTGAGCCTGGAAGAGACTCAGAGGGCACCTTCTTCCTCTCTCCAACTCCCTGAAGAGAGACTGCAGTGAGATGGGGCTATTCTCTCAGGCAATCAGCGCCAGGATGAGAGGGCAGGGCCTGAAGCTGTCAGCGGAAGGTTAGGTTGGATGTTAGGAAGCCCTTCATGAGGGAAAGGGTGATCAGAGCCTGGACCGGACTGCCCATCTCTGGAGATGTTGAAGGCCAGCCTGGCTGTGGCCCTTAGTGCCCTGGTCTGGCCACTGGGGTGATATTAGGGGCTGGGCTGGGCTGGATGAGCTCAGAGGGCTTTCCGAGCCTCAACAGTTCTGTGGTTCTGTATTTAAAAACTATTAAATAGAGCACGTGAGGCCATGGTCCAGGGGTTATGGAAATGTTGGGATGAGATCCAGGAGGTGCTTTCCAGCCATGATGATTCTGCAATTATGTGATTCTATGGTTCTGTGATACATCAGTACCAACTCCTGTGTCCTCTTGATTCTTGTGTGCACCCTTGGTTCACTGTAACAAATACTATCTACTCATTAATTAACAAATCTCACAACAAGTGTGTGAATAGGAAAGATTGTTTGAAGTGTGCTTTTTAACTGAAATCCCAAAGCAGCACTTGCTCGTCTGCCATTGGAGCAGGTGAGGTACACAAACTGTCCATGCAGTCCTTGTAACCAGGTTTTGTAAAGTTGGTGGTGGTTGTTAAAAAAGCCTACAACAGAACACAGAAAAGATGGATTTCCCAAAAGAGTGAATAAACCCACCTTCACTAAATCAGTTGAAAATTTTCAGTTATTTTAATGGAAAGATTCTGGACATCAAAATAATTTCTACCCAGTGGCTACTCATGAACCCTAATTATCTGGTAACTGTTGGATTTGTATTTTGTGTCCACTGATTCACTAAAGCAGCTACTCACATTCAGCTGTGGACTGCTCAGATGTATATTTTATGGATTAGCAGACCTTTCTTGTCTGAAATTACCTTTTCTAATTTGCCATATGCTTCTCCTAATGACTCTGTCTCGATCATACAAATCATACAAGGCTCAATGGAGAAGTAGTAGAAGTATGGTCAGCTTCAAAACCATGGCAAGAACTCTGTCCAGAATGTATCTTCTCCGGCAGGCTTTCAAAAAACATTCACTAAGCACTAGGAAGAAGTTAACCTGATTTAAAGATCTTCTGCCAAACAGAGGTAGGGGATTTTATCTTGAGTTAGTGCTTTTACTTCGACTGCAGCAATGTAACTTCAGTTTCTCAAGGCATTCCTATCAATCTCTCTAAGTGAAATACATGAATACATTTCCCAGCCTACTCTTATCTGTAATGTTGCATTTCTCTCCATCTGAAAGCCCTCTGTATAGGATCTCTCGTTTTCGCCCTGGGCAGTTCCTTCTCTGATATGCAAATACTGTAAATAATGCAACACTTGGCACCTGGGGGGGTTTGCGTCAAACTTTGATTCTGAAAATCCTTTGCTGAATAAACCTCTGTAGGGCAAACCCTGTCTCTAGAGGAAAACCTGTACAGGTGAGTTATGAATCAAGAAACGCAACAAGAACTGAATTCTGGGGAAATCTTTGGTCAGGTGAGATTTCTCCCATCAGTGCTCTGTTTGAGCCTCCTCTGCTCTTTTCTGAAGATACATTTAGTTAGTGACCTGCTGAGTACCCAAGCCTGCTGATGAGTGTTCCACCCTGTACTGCAGGAGGGGTGTCTGCTGGCCAAGGAAGTGTTTGGTAGAGAAAGGTGAAACAGCAAAGCTGCTCCCACTGCAGGAGGAGTGTTTCTTAGCTCCAGGAGAGAAGGAAAAAAATTAAAAATACCCTTTAAAGTCATTCCTCCACAGTCAAGGCTTCAAACTGTTGACCACAGTCAGGCCTTTTCACCCTTTCCTGTGCTGGGGAAGTGGCTTCTCCTTCCAGCTCCCACGATGATTGTGATTTCAGGGTGCATGAGTCTGATTTTGTCATCTAGTGCAGATCTGATGTGTCCACTGGAAATACTCTGCCTCTTTAGCAATATGAAACTATCTTACGTAAGAAGGTAGGAATGAGCATTCTGAATACTTTGCTGTACTGTTACCATTTCTCCTCCAGAAAATAGTGCCTGCTACTACAACAAAAATATCAGCAGAAGTGCCTGTTCACCCCTCTCCATCCCCGATGATTTTTAATCTATTAGTAATGTTAGGGGCATCACTTTCCTTATTAATATGCAGCAAACATCTGTCAAATTGATCACTTCTTAGAAAAACACTTAGGTTGACACTTCTAAATGTTACTGTGCTATCAGCATTCCTCAAAGAACTGATCTGAAAGACTGCCAGGAGCTTTCAGAAAGCCAGTGTGGACTGTTGTGTCCATGAGTAGTGGGTCTAGCAACCAGCAGTTTTAATCCACTATGTGATACTTCCAACAACACGAGTCAGACCCTACACTCTACACTAGATTGCAGCCCATGTCCCAGGAGAGGGACTTCCAGGAGGAAACAGTTACATCTCCAAACAAAAGATTCAATGTTTGATGAGCTTCCTGACAAGGATTAAGTGTATTTTTAACACCAAGCTAATGATTATCACTGAGCAGCCTACAATCTATCAAAACGTAGCAGAATGGAAGTCCTGCAGGTTGGTATAATGAGAACTATTATTGTCACTTACAAGATTGAACTGTTTCATTTAAGCAGTTCTGAATGCCAAAATGCTGAAAGTAAAATACCAGGAGTTGTTAACTGTAACGATTTTTAAATCAGGATCATTAAACAGAAGGATTACTGCAGGAGCTGATGATGAAAGCTGGAGCAATAATGCATCCATTTAGCAGCCAGTCAGGATGCAGCCTAGAACATGACTGTGTTAGAGTTAACAGTTCATGACTGAGAAAGTTTTACTTGGGTCTTACGCATTATCTTGTAAACCAAACAGATCTCATGTAATGTTGTGTGTATGGTGCTGCTGAAGCTGCAGGAAGTCGTGTGCTTAATACAATGTGAAGGGGTGGAGGCTCATGATGGATGTGGTCCTGAGAGTCAGAGTGAAACAAAGGAAAATGTCATTAATGTTGATAAATATGTGAAGAGTGGGTGTCAGGAGGATGGAGCCAGGCTCTGCTCAGTGTCATCTAATGATAAGAGAAACGGCAAAGGGCGTGAGCTGGAACAGAGGAGGTTCCACATCAATATGAGAAGGAACTTCTTCCCAGTGAAAGTGACAGAGCCCTGGCAGGGGCTGCCCAGGGGGATTTTCAAGTCTCCTTCTCTGGAGACGTTTCAAACCTGCCTGGCCATGTTCCTGTGCTACTTGATCTAGGTGATCCTGCTGCGGCAGGGGGATTGGATTGGATGATCTTTCATAGTCCCTTCCAACCCCTAATGTCCTGTAATTCTGTGAAAAGCAGGAAAAAAAGCTGATACTGATACAATAGTAAGAGATCCAGAGCATGTTATTAGGAGCACCAAGAGAAATAGAAAGAAGGAAAAGAGTCAGAATGATTTATCTGGGAAGCATGATGTGTGTTCTCAGGAGACTAAATGACCTGTCTGTAATTAAGGATGACTGTTGCTGTCCTGCAGAAGCCTCTAGATGTTGCAAGGCTCCAGTGCCCTACGTGCCGTAGGCAAAGAACAAAAATTTGACCCCAGCAAATTGGTCGTCTAGTTACATCACCAGAAAACTAGCCCTGAACTGGTTCAGAACATCAAAGGAACCACTCCAATTTGCTGTTGGCACTGTTGCACCCTATAAAAGGGACAATTTCTTATGAAGTAGTAGATATCAAGCAGTGAATGCAGTGCACACCTACAAATCTTGCAAGAGTGAGGTAAAGTGGGTGGTTGGAGTTAAAAATTACTATCTCTAGGATTTACTTTTTCTTAGAATATCTATTTTTTTAGAATAATTCTACCTAATGTGTGTAAATCACTTCATTGAAGGTACATAGACTTCACAAGGAAACAAGTGCATTATCACAAGAGGCTTCCACTTCCCTTCTTATTCTAATTGAGAACATTTATGGAGTTTTGAGCATTGAAGAGTCTGGAAAGGGAAGAGCAGGCATGGTCTGTACAGTGTAATATGGCTCCTTTTTTCATTAAAAGAATGAAGTCTTGTCAGAGCCATTTATATCTTTATTGAAGAATGTGCATCTGGTGCTTTGGAACAGAAATGCAAATGATGGATTCTTTACAGGTTCAGTATTAAGTAAATACAGACTGTTACAGCGTCATCGTATTCGGTGCTGCTGAAAGGAACTATTCAGATCATCTATAAATATATTCAGTGTCCCTTTCCCTCTGCGAAGCAAGTTACTTTCTGTGAAATTCATTTCCATATTGCCTATGCTGAGCAGAGTGAGTGACAACTTCCCTCTCAGATCCATCATATATAGAGTTGTAGGAGCGGTTACATTGGAGAAGATCTATATGGTGGAAGAATTTGTGCATTATAAACCTGCCCTTTTCTGTCACCGAGAGCATCAATGCTACTCTTTTCTTCTTCTCTATTTTCAAAACAGTTTTCAGTACCAGAATCTTAAAGTCATGTTTGTCTTGTCAGATTTTTCTGAAATTGAGGGAAGCTTCAATGGCGGCTGTGTTTGAAGAAAGGAGTGTTCACACATCATGTAAACTTCAGTATCCTAGAAAATCAGATGTAAAAATTACTGTAATGTGTCAGCTGGGGTTTGAGGTATCTTTGAGCAGCACTGAGTGAAGCCAGACTCTAAAGTAACCTCAGGGGATGAACTACCTTCTTGACAGCAGCAGACACTGAAGAGTACACTTAGGGAAAATACTTTCTTGTACAGATTCCCACATCTTTAAATTCACTCCCTTTGGAATCTAGGTAACCACTGGATTATTTTAATCTGAACAGTGGACGTAAATCTACCAATTAATTGCTCTGACTTTTGGGTTGCAGTAGTATTATTTCACTCTTCATTCCAAGCTGACTTGAGCTGTCTGCCAGTGACATTCCCATATCGTGGATCGTTTCGAACATTTGGATGTGTCACTCATGTTGAAAATCTGAAGAGAGAGTTCATTTGGTTCTAATTTAAACCACGGATTGCAAATTCTGTTTTACACCCTTATTCTTTCATGAGAAAATGTCCTGTTATAGAACAGAAATGTATGAATTATTAGCAACATTAGAATTCAGAACCATGAAGTTGACAAACAGCCTAGCTATAAAATCCCCATAAAGTTGGAGATTGTTGTGCATTGCCTTATTATTTGTGGTTTTGAGAGGTAGTGTCCCCCTTTCCAATGATTTTCACTAGAAGCCTTCTGCAAATTGTACACCTTACCTTGTCAAGGCACTTTATTGTCGCTCAGGTGTAAGTCTGGTGTCTGCTCCTCTAAAACATGGTTCTAGTTTTAATTCTAGCGGTGATGAATTGCTGGAGTGAATTCATGCAAGCAGGAAAATTGAAAAATTCATCACGCTAAGCAAACCCTTCCTCCTCATGTAAATTACCAGCTTTCCTGCTGAAATAATTTTGTTTTGGTAAATTAACACAAAAATTCTCAAAGGACTTAGGCAGGTGATTTATTATCCTCTTGGCTGTTGCATAATATTAGAAAATGAAATTTATTCACACAATATTAGACGGCATAAGCCGAGAGCTTTAGTGACAATTTCTGTTTATTACAATTAATCTGGGTTGTCTGCGGCAACAGAATTCCCACAAACTGCAGGATGTAATCTTTATGAGAGATGCTTTTTATTAAACTGTACACAAGTGTTCTTCATTTTAATAGATCAATTACTTCTGTTCTGCGAGACCTTTCCCTTGTTCTAATAATCTCTAATGAAATTGAGTATTTCCATAAAAACTGGGTATTTTGAATTCTTGAAACATCAGAACTTTAAAATCCCCTCAGAAAATACAGAGCTCCTCAGATCTTTTGAACAATGTGAGTGGGAGTTATTTAAAATTACATTAGGAATCTTGTTCAGACTTCTGAAAGCCCGTTTTGCAGCTCATTCATGCCAAAAGAGTCCTGCAGCTGCAACCATCGGGGTTCATATTAAATGCATGTCACCATCCTTTTGATGGGGTCTGAACGCCTAAAGAAAGGCAGAAATAGTGGGGTAGAGACACTGGAGGGTGGGTGGTGAATATTACTCAACCAAGTAATTAACATGTAGGCAATAAAGCATATGTTCAAGGAAATGCACGAAAGATAATAAATATGCAATTATATTGATTAGTTTTTAATTGTGGAGCATTTGGCTTGGCAATAGAAACTGTGCGTATGTTCTCCTAAGAATGTGTTCTGTTGACCTCCACTGCTGTTCAGGACAGCAGGTCTGTCCGCTGCCTCTGCCCATTGTACCGTGTGGCTTTCACATCAAAGAGAAGAGCCATTACCCCAGAGAGAGAAAGGAACACACAGCACAGGACTTCTGGGACCAAGAGTGTAATTGCAAAAGACAACAGAAAGGCACCTTGCTAAACCAACCCGAGGGCTGCTGTGCAGAGAGACCTTTGTTACTTCCTCCTAGCAACAGTCCTGATGAATTGGGAGAATTTTTTTACAGAGGGAACTGCAGAGCAGCTTTAGTAGTTGCTACTACCTCACATAATAATTTATCTAATTTAATAGTAATTTATTTAGGAATAATATACGTGATTAAATGAAAATTTATTTTCTTTGATAATAATATTTAATAATAATTTAATAGCTTCTTTTTCAAAGAGACAGTGATTTCTGACATGAGAAACAGCACATCATGCAAAATATTGTGACCTCAAAACTTAGTAGTTTGAAGCATCAGAATTCTGTCTCACAATTCTCAGAATTCGCAGCATTCTGTCTCCAATGCCAACTCGGATGAGGTCAATATTCTCAGGAAAAAAATACATGTCAAAGATTGGTTTTAGCTAACAGAATCAGTTAAAAAAATCTATCAGAGAGCTCCTTTACATTCAGTTGGGTGTTGGCACGTTTCTTTTCCCCCCCCCACCCCCGAGTCACTGCAATGTAGCAGCAGGTCTGAAGGGCAAGTGAAGCTTTGAGAATATTAATTACAGTGTCTGAGTGTCTGTGGGCTAGCAGGAACTTAATTACCATGTCAGTGGGCTGGCAGGAACCCAGTGCCACCCCCACCCCCCCCCTCCTCCGAGGATAATGTTACGTAGTGCCAGGGACAGAATGTGACGACCCTATGGATGGCCACGTTAATTGACCATTGTATCTGGCAGCTTACACTGTGGTGTACAAGCATGTTCCTAATTCTCCAGCTTCAGCAGGTTGATTATGTGAGGTGTAGCAGGTCAGAAGTTTGTGACTGTGATTTCTTTGCAAATAGCACCCACCTTCATACCTGCTGTGCATTCGCAGCTACCTTCTGTCAGGGGGCAGTCAAATCCCGGAGTTCAGTGTATGAAACCAGACAGAACAGAAACAGGAGCTAGTCTGTATACAGTGAGAGCTGCTGGAGGTACCCAAGTAGTAATGACTACAGAACTGACTCGCACTTTGCCCACCTTCTTTGTACCCACTCTGCCCAAATGCAGAGGCATGTTACCAACATAACAACGTTTTTCTGAAATAGGATTTTTTTGTCCATTGAATGTTTTCAGTGGGTTATTTCTGTGAGGCCCTGGCTCAGACGTTTCTAAGCTGCTCTCTTGTAATGTCTCAGTTCGGTTTGTACTGACTGGGTCCTCTTTGACAAAGGACACGTGTATTACAAAGTAAAAATTCTGCTGTAGTGTTCAAAGCCAAAGGCTCTGTTGTCAAACACATCATTTTGCCCAATTTCACTGCCTATAGGAGACCCAGAACTTAAGGAAAACTGACTGAAAGGAATTTTTTTCGATGGGATTTTGTTTTTGCAGTTATAAAATCTGAGACTTTCTAAGTAAGTACAAAAGTGTTCCTGAATCCAGCAAGAAACTCTCTTTAAAAACCTTTCAACACTTCTTGTATTGAAGTGATACTGAAAATACACTTTAAGGAGGAGAAAGGAGTTCAGGAAATAGGGAATTTATATTTAAAACTCTTCAAGGCTTTGTGACACTGAATAGCTCCGTGGTTTCCATAAGCCTTATGCCTTAAACAATAGATCATTCTTCTTCTGAACAGCTCGATCCTCTAATGAAAAGGGAACTGTACAAGTGTCATTAAAGGCACTCTAACGGCACAGTTGCTTTTGTACAGTTCTCATCCGAGTGCTGTTCTGTATCTTGCTTGGAGAAAGTAACCCGTCATGTATTGAAACAAGTTTGTTTTTCTTTAATTGGCTCATTTAAATTATTAAAGTAAATTCTTTTCCCTTGAAAGAACTTTCCTTTGTAACTTTGAGGTAATAGATTGCCATGGCAATGTGGGCTAGGAGAAGTGTTTCTGCACTAGGCAGGAGAGATGCAAGCCGAATGGGACGGTGCAGCGGCTGATCCACGGGATGGCAGTGTGGGACAAGCTCGTGAGGATACAAAACCCTCCTCTGCTTCTGAGAACTTGCTTGGAAATTTAATTTGGATCAGAGAGGAGCTGAGACAGAAGCTGGTTGCTTGGTCGTCTTCTTGTTCCCAGAAATATAATACGATTATAAAATACAGAGCATAAATTTGCATTCAAACCTCAGTGACCTCATTCAAAACTTATTTTAAACTCATTTTCTTTAAGTTGGTCATTGATGGAGCAGAATTTCTGCTACACAGAATGCTGTGAGCAACAATTCTCTTGTTTCCCTCTATCCCAGTTCTATTGTCCATGAAGGGGCTAAATTCAAATCTTGTGAACATTTCTATTTGTCAAAGATCTGCAAGAATATTTGGAATTAAGCACTAGAGTAAATGTCCTAGTTTTTCATGGGGCTAAACATCTCCCAGTACCTGCACACTTGAATGAGCTCTGCTTGCAAACAGGAGTTTCTCCAAAGCTTTAAAATCTGAATTTGAAAAGAATTTAATACCTCTTAGTTGTAAAAATACAGTGCTGGGAGCTTATTCCTGTAGGCTGCTCAACTTGGGGGCATTACGATTGCCTCAGAAACAAAGCAAAACACCAAAACAAAAACAAGATGGGGAAGCAAACATTCCTTGAGCATCTTTTACACAGCACAGTGGCTTAGTGCAGACAGATGCAGGGTAGATCTACTTTGTAAATCTGTTGCTGCTTATATTTTAAGTCCATATTCTTAGCTATAATTGATGAAACCTCAAATAATTGTGGATCATTCAGTGCAATGCCCAGTTGTTTTTCCCTCTTGCATTTGTATGTTCTCAAAGACTACAGAAAAAACAGGCTCCCAGGTGACTAAGACAATTAACTGTTAATCAGATCTCCATTTTATTCTAACTGGACATGAATTACTCAGAGTTTAAAAGCACCTCTGCTTCACGTCATACAGTGTCAGATGATAAGGAACTGTGGGTTCCCCTGTACCCATCATAGAATATACAGGAGTACAGAAGAGATAGAATCATAGAATCAAATCATCATGACTGGAAAGGACCTCCAGGATCATGAAGTCCAGCCCTCAGCCCAACAGCCTCCTAACTCCTACACAATGACCTCAAGGGCTCTAGCTACTTGGTTTTTAAACGCCTCCAGAGATGGGGACTCCACCACGTCCCTGAACAGTCTCTTCCAGTGCCCAACCACTCTCTCAGGAAAGCACTTCTTCCTAAGATCCAATCTGAACCTCCCCTGATGCACCTTGAGGCCATTTCCCCTCATCCTATCATTAGGAATTTGGGAGAAGAGCCCAGCACAGCCTTGCTCCACCCTCCTTTAAGTTAGTTGTGGAGAGCAATAAGGTCTTCTCTTAGCCTCCTCTTCTCCAGCCTAAATAACCCCAGATATATTTATATGTGATGTGTAATTCTAATTCATGTCTGAGTTATTTATTCATCTACCCTAAAAAGTCGTCTTTTAAAAAACGTAAAGTACTCTGGGGAAACATCTGAACCTGTTCCCATGTCTGTTTTAATCTATCCTGAAACGGGTTAAACGTTGTCATGAAATGTAGGAAGAACTAAATAGTCAGCAGAGACATTAAAAACCAGAAGATGTCATAAGTTCTGCAGTGCTATAAAGCTTTCACTTCTGGAACAGCTTTTAACAGCTGGCTTGTACTCAATCTGAATTTCTAAGGCATCAGCTTGGGACTTGGGCTGAAATGTAAACAGACACCCCTTAAAAAGTCTTAAAATTTGAACTCAATCTGCTGGAGACAATGAGATTTTTTTATCTCGGTGTTGTCTTTACCTAGAAATCAGTCAACATCCATTACTGTTGTGCATCCATCACATAAACTTCATTGTACAGAGTCCTTGCATTCAGGGCTTCCTTTTAGGATAATCCAGGAAAATATTTTGAAGGATGGAGTCACAGAAGGGCAGATTTTACAGCTTAAATTTTATCTTGAACTGGTTGTCTTTGTAGATTCTGGCAAATACCCACCTGTCAAGGTAAATGGTCTCTATTCAGATTCTTTCTGCTCACGAGTGGAAGAATCTGAATTAATTGGTGCTGGGAGGCGAAGAAGGAAATGGAAAGCATTTTGTTTTGCACAGGCAAATGTGGAAAAGCAACTTGTTTTAGTCCTGAACAGCTAGTGCAAGGACTGACAATCTCTGGGGAGGTGAAAACAGGCAGTAGTAGAAATACAGGCAGTTCTGCATGTGGTTTCATCTCCTGGACCTGCACTGATCACTGGTATCTCTGATAAATGCTCCTAACCCTTGAAATCAGGGTGCTGGCCTGTACAAGTCCTTTAACGGGCACGTGTTTCTCCTGGGTGTTGAACTCCCTTCTAAATGGCCATTCGCATAGATGTGAAATTTCCAGGTGCCTATTTTTGTCCTGTATTTATGGTTACAGGCTGCCTTTTAACTCTTGGTGCCCTTGATATGAAGAGCATGTGTGTGCACACATTAAAGACAGCTTATCCTTTTTTCCCTTCTCTTCCCTACTGCCAGCATCTCAAAGCCTGATTCACCTTCTCTCTATCTAATGATTTGATATTAAAATCAGATAAGCTCACTAAGCTTTCATACAGACTTGAAAGGAATAAAACAAGTGAATTCAATAATATGCAGCTTTAAACCAAATTCCTTTGAGAATTCATTTTCCCCCCTATTCTATAATATGGAGGTGGGGTGGAGTTCCTGTAATTACTGAAGCTGTAACTAGAATAGTTTTCTAATCTAACACATTGGATGTGATCCCTGCTGGTTTTCACTAGTGATAGATACAAGAAAAATCTGGAAACAGCGAATCAACCGAATCAAAAGCACAAATAGATGAATGAGTGAAACCCGTTCTGTGTCCTTGCATCAAGGGAAGAGAAAGGACTGTGTTTGTACAGAGATGCCAGTGTTAAACTGGAGCTCACTGGTTTTGTGTGAGGCAGGATGGCGTTTGTGGGTAATTGACATCCTATATCCAATATCCAACTCAGGGCTATTTTTCCTGGGTTTTTTTGTCCTTGCTGTAAGATCAATAGCAGTAGTCAAATTTAAATAGCACAGGGGCCACAGATACCCCTGGAGTTGATCAAAGCTTTGTATAAGCAGTATAAGGAGCCTTGTCCCATTGTGCGGTGGAAATAAATGGCAGTGTAATTGTAGTTTCGGTTGAAAGGGATCTCTGAAGGTCATTTGATCTGACCCCTTGGTTGAGTATCACCTTCTGATGCTTCATAGAAAGTTGATAAAGAGAGGAAAACTTGAAAAAATCTCTTATTGAGAGGGTTTGTGTAAGAAGACTGAGGGAGACTTGAGCATTTATTTCCCATAACGTTATTCCATGACAAAAGAACGAAGGAGTTGCTCTATAAATTCAGCTTCAATTCATGGCCATGGAGCAAAGCAGTGAAGGATGCTGCAGACACGCACTCATTTCCATCTCATTCCATAGGCTATGCAAATCCTGTGTATTGGTACTGCTGCAGAGTTTCGGTGGGAGGAATTTGGGGGAGTCTTTTGCACAACAGTTAGAATGTTTCCACAGGATGTGCATGGTAATTCGGGGGGGGGGGTGGAATGAAAACGCAGCAGACCGCTCAGTTTATTTTGAGAGTCCCTATTCCCAGACAGTTTATCCATAACGGAAATCAAAGTGAATTGATTTTCAAACTGCCGGTGCAAAACTTTTCCATAACAGTCAGTGCAGAATTCTGTCCTGAGTGTTTGATGATATTTGTTTGTCTGAAAGAGAGTCATAGAATCATAGAATGTTCTAGGCTGGAAGGAACTTCTAGAAGTCATCTAGTCCAACCTCCCCACACAGGGACAATTGCCTAGGTCAGGCTGCTCAGAGCCTCAGCAAGCCTGACCTTCAATGACTCCAGGAATGCGGCCCCCACCACCTCCCCAGGCAGCCCATTCCAGCCATCAACCACCCTCATACTGAAGAACTTGTTTCTAATAGCCAGCCTAAACCTGTCCTTTCCCAGCTTGAACCCACTGCTCCTTGTCACAGAATCATCATGGCTAGAAGAGGACCTCCAGGGTCATAGAGTCCAGCCTTTATCCTATTATCTAACTGCTAGACCATATCCCTAAGCATTGCATCCACTTGTTCCTTAAACACCTCCAGGGACGGTGACATCACCACCTCCCTGGGCAATCCATTCCAGTAGCTAACCACCCTCTCAGTAACGAACTTCTTTCTAACATCCAATCTAAACCTCCCCTGACGCAACTTGCAGCCATTTCCCCTCGACCTATCATCACTGATTTGAGAGAAGAGACCAACACCAGCCTTGCTACAACCTCCTTTTAGGTAGTTGTAGAGGGCAATAAGGTCTTCTCTCAGTCTTCTCTTTTCCAGACTAAGTAGCCCCAGCTCCCTCCTCATAGGGCATGTCTTGTCCTATCTGTACAAACCCTCTTGAAAAGATGTTCCTTCCCCTGCCTTCATGGAGGACCCTCTCAGGTACTAGAAGGTCAAAAGAAAGTGCCCCCAGAACCTTCTTTTCTCCAGGCTGAACAGCCCCAACTCTCTCAGCCTGTCCTCATACGAGAGGTGCTCTGTCACCGTGATCATTGTAGTGGCCCTCCTCTGGACGCTGTCCAATCTGTCTACATCCTCCTTGTGCTAGGGGCTGCAGAACTGGACACAATACTCCAGGTGAGGTCTCCCCAGGGCAGAGTAGAGGGGCAGAATCACCTCTCTTGATCTGCTGGCCACAGTTCTTTTGATGCAGCCCGGACTGTGATTGGCCTTCTGGCACACTGGTGGCTCATGGCCAGTTTCTCATCCACCAGCACCCTCAAATCCCTTTCCACAGGAATGCTCCAGTAGATCCTCTCCCATACAATTCCTTAGATTTGTATCTAAGATTCCTTAGAATTGTATCCCAAATACAACTCCTTGGCTGTTTATGGCAGTGCTTCGCACTGCATTTCTGTCCCTCTGGCTTCTGAGACAGAGGTGGGACAGGCAGTGAAAAACAGCTGCTAAAAACTGGTGAAAATGCCATGTAAATGTATGACCCCACAAGAGCAGGACTACATGCTACCATCTGTGAGCTAAGGTTTAAAGAAGTATTAATGGGTACCTGATGCTGGTATTTTCGCTTTGTATTCAAGCTCTTAATGAGGTGAGTTTTCCCAGTCAACATCCTGGCTGAATTCAGTGGGGGTTAGTTATCTCTGAAAGCCAGTTAGCTGAGTTGGGGATTTACCTCTAGACCACAAAGGCTCTTTTTTGAAGTGTTGACCTTAGGGTCTATGTACAAGTCTTGTAGATTCATATCAAAGGACTCAAAAATGTGTCTCTTTTTTTAGTTCTGTAGAAAAATACATAAATCCACCCTACAGTTCTGGGTTTCAGTCTGCACATAGCCTAGTTTCAGCAGTGCTTTACTGAGATGTGAGGCCATTGGGACAGAAAAGGGGTTATTGTCTGTATTTTATCTATAACCACGTTTTTATGTTAAGTCTGAAAGTGATTTAAATGACCTTGCAATGTCAATGTGAAAGTGATCCAGAGGCGTTCGGAGTCGCATAAGCAGTCTAACAGCCAGTCAGATGCTGAGGGAGAGGTGGTCTTGGGGCATGGAAAAGTACCACTCAGTGGCAGGGGTGAGTTCAGGCTTCCCAAATACTAGTATTAAAGAGAACGTTTTACAGAGCTTTTCTATGATGGGGTAGAGACATAAGCTCATGTAAGGAAATGCTAACAGAGGCCATTGATCCGCTACCTACCTTTAAAGACTGCTTCTTCACTTACCTGCCAATACAGTTCAGAGATCATCCACATCTCGCTAATAAATCCCAAGTGGATTGACTGCAGCTGACGTAGCCCGTGCCTGGAGCTGGACTGTCTGCTGTGCTAATGGCCAAAGGTATTCTTCAAACTGATTTGCCTCAGGGCAGTGGTCGGTCACTGACGGCTGGGTCACCGTGGACCTCATCAGCACCAGAATAAATGGCTGGCGGTCACTACTAAAACTGTGCAGGGGGGTACCCTGCTGAGTGAGGGCACAGCTCATCTGGAGGGTCTTGTGCACCCAGCAGAGAGCTATTCCTTGCAGAACAGCCACTGCTCTCACCACTGCCTTTAACCCTGCTGCACACTGCTGGTTTTAGTCTGCCTTCTTCATTTTGTCTCTCACTGCTGTCACAGAGCGCTGTGGTTTGAGCCATTCCAGCAGGTTTTAAGCAACGTTAAGGTGTCTTTCTAGGAAAACATTGATCACCCTGGAGATTAGAAGGGCATAGGTGCATCTGCAGTCAGATGGGTGAGAAGCTTAGGTAAATATTAAGCTCATTATGGAAGTACGAGTGAATTTAGGCCCTTGCTAAGGGTCACTGGGGCTGTAGAAAAGGCTAACTGCATCAGAGTGTGACTGGTCAGTCCTGGGTGCCTCAAATCCCATTTAGAATGTTTGTGTCCTAACCTGATTCTCTGTCTTTCGTGGTTGCTTTGGGCATCACTTGACCTTAGCAAGGCCTTTGACACCATCTCCCATGAAATTTTAGTGAGCAAGCTGAGGAAGTGTGGGATGGAAGAGCAGACAGTGAGGTGGGTTAGGAACTGG
>JAOXOE010000720.1:304477-315596 GCA_028565055.1 Phoeniculus purpureus | reverse complement strand
TTGAACCCCATGAGGTTGGCTTGTGCCCACCTCTCCAGCCTGTCCACGTCCCTCTGGATGGCATCCCTGCCCTCCAGCATGTCTGCTGCTCCACACAGCTTGGTGGTGCACTCAATGCCTCTCTCCATGTCACTGACAAAGATGTTGAACAAGATACAGAGTTCTGCTCGCTAGCACACAAATCAGAACATGGAACTGATGTACATTTATTTGTCTAAAACATTCTTTGGAGATTAAGCATGAAGACTAAAGTCGAGGTTATGTTCTTGTAGTCTGCCAGAGAAAGCAAAACAGAAAGATCCCCTCCCTGTTATTCGGAACTGGGAGCTTTGTCAGTGGTTGTAAGGACACCACTACTACAACACAAATTTGCAACTGAAGAGTTTTGTCAGAGTACAAGTATTGATTTTTGCTCTTTACTAGCACAAGTGTTTCAAGTGTAAAATATTGGTAAACAAGTTTCTTTTTGCATAGTAAAAAACCTGTCATCTGACAATAGGAAGAAGTAATAGAAAAATTTTGTTGTATTTAAGCATCATTTTGATCTATTTCCATTTCAAAGGCACCTTTGGGTTGTTTGTTTGGACTAGGGACTGATCGTGCAGTGTGACTACAATTCCTTGCTGAAGTTCTACAGAAGACAAATCAGGATCAACACAAAGTAGATCAGGATCGACAAAGCACAATCAAGGATCCTGGTTTCTTACATCCACTGGGTTCACTGGCAGGGTTTATTCTACTTTTAATATTCTCTTCTCTATCTATATTCTTACCTACAGCTTTAGAAAACCAAGTAAGGCCACATGCTTCCACAAATAACTTATAAAAGGCTGCTTAAGTGAGATGCATCTCTTAGAGAATCTTACAAGTTCAGATGTCTTTATCTTCAGACCCACCTGCAAAGCACTCCCTTAATTCCTCTTTGGTATGAAGGCATGCATTAGCTGTCTACCTGCAGCACCTTAAAACACTGAAGCACCTGGTACACTGTATTCTAAGTTAAAAGTGGTAATTCTAGTGGTAAAAAGACAATTTACAGCTATTTAATCCACACTGAATTTTTCTAGTTCCATTTCTAATGTAGATAACATATTTCACTCCTCTCCTTTTGCTTTCACAGAATTGAGAAGGATATACAGTTACACCACATGATCTCAAAGGTTTTATGCTTCTGTCTTGTATTTATATTTTTCTCCCAATGCAAAGAGTTTTTAACTTCGGGTCACATCAGATAAAATAAATACAGCTACATTATCAACAAGTAAGTGCTTTATAGTGCATGAGGAATGTATGCTGCTACATAAAACAAACTAATTGCTTGTCTTTGATTGACTGTGTTACTGTATTTGCTCAGAAAATCAACGCTTAGCTTCTGCAATATTGTCACGTTAAAGTAGACCCACGGTAATATGTGTTTTTGTATGAGAATAATACATTAAATTAATAACTGCATTACAATCACACAGATTGAAAATACTGCTTACCTACGGCACTAAGAGGTTTCCTTTCATCTTGAAAGAGTATTTAAAAATTAAAATATGATTTCACAAGCATTAATCTGTTTCTTGTGCTGGCCCATAAGGCGCATTCTAAGTGCATTAATGCATCCCTGAGCTGGTGGTTTGTATGATAAGATGAGGTTATAATGAGCCACTTCCTAACAACACAATGTACTTGCATGTTATTGCTATGGATCTTTGCTTGGGAGCAATTTGGAACTCTAATAAAAGAAGCAACTCTCAACAACATAAAGGAAAATAAAGTTTTATACTCCTAACCTTTACAGATGATGGGTTGTTTATTTATTGCATACACCACCTCTGCTTTGTTGGCAAAAATAAGTCTAAGTCACATGCTCCTTCATAAAATACCGCACCTCACCATCTTGCCACAAGTCTTTTGACTTCTCTTATTGAGGAGAAAAATCTTATACTTTACAACATGTTTGCTTTTGGGACCTCAGAAGTCTTTTCGCCCATTAAGCGGAACAGATTAAACTCCAGAGAAGTTTCCCCAGACCTTCGCTGGCCAGTACAACTGGGTTAAGGCTCCCTCACAGTTACAATGGTTAAGCATCTAACCATCAGAGCTACTCACGTCTTAGCACACAAATGTGAATATTTCAATAATCGGATGTCCTTGGAGCTGGTACAACATCCCTGGGACTGCTGTCACAAGCAGTGCTGTCACAAAGAGCCTCTAAACTACATTCCTTGTTCAAACAAACAGCTACTGTGCTAAGGGAACTAGACTGCAAAATGGGAACCTTTCATTTGAACAGTTCATTGCTCCTGCAACTTCTTTAAATGGAACCAGAAGACTGGAGATGTACAACAGCAACAGCTGCTTGGTCTGCTCTTCACACACTGCTTCCAGCAGGAAATAAGCAGAGTGAGCAGCAGGTACTGGGCTTGTGACCCAGAACCGGTTTTGGTAATTCATGATGTCATTATAAACTCCCTCTATCCCTGTGCTTCACTGTCTGCGACATGTGAAACTGAACTGAATGTGTAATCATTATTAATATGAGAGTTTTAATACATCTCATCTTACTCTGAAGAGGCTGATACTAACGACTGCTGCCAGACCTCCCTGAAATGGCCTCGTATGGAACTGCAGAAGAGACAGAGGTTTAGTAAAGATCAACAAGACAAGGTGTGACACGGAGATGCTTTTGATTTATACAGCCTAGAAAGATTCCGGGAATATGTGTTTTCACTTTACATTTACCTTCCCCTGATGATATCTATTCTACCTTATATAGCTTTCACGCTACAAACTGTAGATTATTTGGGGCAATTCTTCTAGCAAACTGTAGTTCTCTACCAGAGGAAACAACTGCTTGTAACTCTGGGTCCTAGATTTTACATGCTTTCCTAAATTTTTAATCCATCTTCACATAATGACTGAATCTTTATCACTGCCACCGATGCTTAATCTATCTTTTGGCCCCAAATATCAGGTCACACACCCTGCAGAGCAATAGGGTACAATGACCCTCCCCAGATGGCCATCTGAAGAACACACTACATTTCCAACTGCTTTACTCTGAAGAGTAATTCCTTAATTCCTGAGGTCGAACTTCCAGGAAATGCCCCTGTGTCATCCCCCTCAAGAAAAAAGAATTGCTAAGGAGAAAAAGAGAAATGAAGCACGCAGGTATCTCTTGGGTCCCAATGAGATGTGCCGAGTCAAAAGACACAACAGATTTCTTTCTCTCAGCACAACAGGGAGGCTTGGGAAGATGTGCTGTTGTGAAGGAAAGCAAACCCAGGGCTCAGCTCTGGAAAAAGCCACAGTGGGCACAATCAAATCTTTATTTTCTTCTAAATCACATCACATACTTGTTGCTTGTCCAGCAGACTCTCATCAAGAGACTACACCTAAATATAGCACAGCCCTCAGAGTAAATACCATACTAAAATATTTTAAATGTCAAACATATAAATTAATTATAGCATCGTGTTGATTATGTTTTTATATAGAACAGTTTCCTTTTAAAAGGTACAGAAAAATTACCAGAAAGTCTTTGAAGACTTGCTGCTAACAAGTTAAAAATAAGATTACAGCGCCATCTACTGATTTAATTCTTCATTTTTAAGCTACAATGCCAACAAGAGTACTGCTGGAAGAAAACAAATCTACAGTAACATTGAACCTTTCTCGCAGCCTGAGAAAGAAAACCTCCCAGGCAGCATCAATGTTGATGTTTGGGTGTTCACAGCACCCACACATCCCACCAGCTGGGCATTACAATAAAATCAGAAGGCTAAGAATTCTAAAGAACAAGTGTAGAACCAGCAGTTATTAAAGGATAGGTCTGGATACTACTAGGCAGTCAGATTTTTATTTTTTAAAAGTAGAAGATAAAGTCACAGGGGAAAACTGCCCCCCCAAAGAAACACACCCAAAAAAACTCCATCAACTTACAAAAGTAGATCTTTTAAGTGCTCTTTTGTATTCTTAATCATTCCAACTCCTGGGTTTGCCCCCTTCCTTCTCTATTCTTGTATTGGTTGTTAATTTCTTAAAGAATTAGAAGTGAATTGACCATTACAAATGATCTCTAAGTCCTGTGTCTGTTACACTGGAAAAAGACACCAATTTAGCCTGAAAGCATCAAGTCAAAACATGAAACATCTGGAGTTCCCTCTGCCTTGCTCTTAGGATTTTAAAGATGGTCCACACAGCCAGAATAAAGCTCTTCCGTAAATCTGTGGTGTTGCCTTTTACTAGCTAATCTTTCTGTGCACATGTCCTGTATGTGAACAAGAACAGACGATGTTGTCCCTACTGGACGTATTAACTAGAAAAATTAGGTTGGAAGGATTTTCAGCGGAAACTGGAAATGCTGTGAAATACGCTTCGAAGCACCATTTTGTTCTTACTTCTAAAAAGTCTCTCCTAAAAACAATTGCACAAGACTGCCCTCAAGCCAGACCTAGGAAGTTGTTAATTTACAGTTGATTGAGGTTTTTGTTTTAAAAGAGTCATCAAACATCTGTAGTCTAATTTACAATGGAGTCACCAAGAAAAAGGAAGCAGTACACGTTGTTTTCCTATGACCTTTTTCCAACTAGAACTCCTTCAGAGGGGACACAGCAAAAATCATCTTTATGGTATTTAATGGTGACCATGAGAAAACACAGCCCACTTGAATCATCAGACTCCAGACTTACTGTAGTCTCAAAAATACTCTTGGGTTTGGGGGCATTAGGAAGGAACTTCATGAATACAGGCTTCTGATGAAATGAACAAAATACAAATGTCTTGCCAGTGAATTGAACTGACAAGGCATGAGCTCAGTGAGTGACAGAAGACAATGCCACAGCAAGCCAGACACATCCAACTGTTGACAAGGCAGTCAAGGAGAGAAGCATTCCAGGTCACAGGCTCAGCTAAAGGCAGCTGCAAACAAAGCTTTCCCAACAACAGCTTCCAGGCAGTGCATGACCCTGTAGAGGGAAGCTATGACATTCTCTGTGAAAAGCTGGAATCTAAATGAATTTCAGAAGTGTACCAGGATGTTTCCTTTCCCCCAAGTACTGCTACTGGAAGCTGTAAAACAACCATCTTCTACAGCAGATTTGAAGAATCTTGTACTGAGTTGAGGCAAAACCATCTCCAGATGTTTCAGAGATAAAAATTATTTGTAACTGATAAGTATTTCCTAACAGAAAATCCTTTATTGAGGGAAAAATCTCTTGAGCCTTGACAGCAGAATTTTTTTCAAAAAAAGAAAAGCATGAAATCAGAGCCCAAACAAGCTCTGGATAGCCCAGACTGACTGCTTCTGCTTAACACAAGCATCTTATTTGAAGTCCTGGGAAAAACCACTGGCCTTGTAACACATCGCTGAACTACTGACTCAGAATCTTCTCAGTTATTCCAGCTGATCTGTATTTAAAATCGTTGAGGCAGGTTCAGCTCTACCCCTTGACATCCATCCTTTTGTCCTCAGTTCCCTTGATCTGTAGCTTCCGTGCCCTTATTGCAACCAATCCGTAACTGTTAGGAAAAGACAAGCCGAACAGTATTTACATCCATTTATTTAAATCGACAAGCAATTTTAACAGAAAAAAAGAATGAAATCAAAATTCAGAAGTCGGCTGGATTATGCATGGCAGCAGCTGACTCTGCCTGTAACATATTCATACATTCATTTTTAATTCTCCAAATAAGCACTGCAGATCTGCAGTTACTTTAACACTAATTTTTAACTTATTTGCTGATGCTTTCTGGACACTCACAAAACTTCTTTAGCGGTTTCACTCTTTCCTTCCTTCTCCTTTTGTGATTCCAAATGCCATGACCCACCATGATCCTGCACAGAACACTCTCAGATATCTCATGACAAGTGTAACAATGCAGGCTGCCAGTTCCACTGCAGCCAAGAAGTCACAGAAGTACACCAAAGGAATTTTAGATGTGCTACCTCCAGGATTTCACTGAGTGACTGAAGTGTTACCTAGCTCTGAAATACCGATAGTCTTGAGAGGTCGTGTCCGGGATAAAAGAATGAGCTGCATTTGTGTATGCTTTCAGACTAAAGCATAGGCAGCATGAAATAATTCTGTAGGAATAAATTAGCAAGGACCATTACTCTCCATTTATTACTTTATTTCCCATCAGCATTTTATACTCCACAGTTGTGCTAACTGCAACTGCCTATATCCCACTTACTGTTAAGTTACCTGGATCCTCCCTCACATTCCCAGCAATCACAAAGGAACACATGCAGCTCTGCTATTATCGACAGTAAAATGACATTCCCCGTGCATGGACGGAATTTAACAGTTTGCTGTGTCTTAGGCAACTTCTGTGCACATGCTGCTGCAGTTAGATTCTGAGACATCAGTAGCTCCTTACCTGAATCTACAGTATTTGGCAAAGAACCAAAAAACTAATCTCAAAATCGAATCCACCAACACATTTTTCAACAGGCTGGAATTTGTGTCTGATGTTCTCTAAGGAACCTGAATCCTCAGTTAGAGGAGAAGAGTTCTGTGATGCTGGGCTTTTCCTCCTAATGCAAACACTTCAGCCACAGATAACCGAAGGGGAAAAACTAGATTCATACCACGCTGTGATCTGTGCTACTCAGCTCAGCCAAATAGTCAGAACCAAGTCACTTCCACAGCAAACATCTTAAATATCTCAATGGAACTCTTGCAAAAAATTAGAGGATTGCAATGTTTTTGTTTTGTTTTAAGCACAACAGACTTGTTCTGCGGAAAGGTTCTTGACATTCAGAATGAGTTGTGGGACTTGGAGAGCAAGTTGAGCTTGGCAGAGTGATAAGCTGACTGACTGGCAATAATAGATTAAGAAGCATAGGAAAAGTATGATTTGAATCAGACTTGAAAAGCATTTTAAGGCAGCCATGAAGCATGCATGTCAAATCAGAGAGGGCAGAGAAACTGTATGGCTCTTTACTAGAAGACAAGATGTTTCAAGCTTTTCTAGTACCCATTGGGAGAGACAGCTATAGGAGAGGGCAAAGAGCATCATACAGGCTCGGCTGAAAGAAGGCCTCTCAGTCACGGATTCACAGAACATGAGGGATTGGAAGGAACCTCAAAAGATAATCCAGTCCAATCCCCCTGCCACAGCAGGATCCCCTAGATCCAGTCACACAGGAACATACCAGGCAGGTTTCAAACATCTCCAGAGAAGGAGACTTCACAGCCTCCCTGGGGAGTATGTTCCAGTGCTCCGTTACCCTCACCATGATATTGAAGGGTCTACTAAACTGAGAAAAACCTTAATGTTCTCTTGTTTCTCACATCAGTTCAGTTTTGGATGGCTCTCATGGTATCATTAATGAAAAATCTCCCAAAGTGGTATCCATAAGCAAGTTCTAAAGGATCCCCTTAAGTATTCCTTCTTTCAAGGTCTTTTCATATATGGATTAAAAAAAAATTATCAGAAACTAGAAGTTATCATAATTTGCAAATATTTTAAAAACTACTATAACTAACGGCCAAGATTATTCAACTGCTTAGAATTTGCTTGCTTTTATTCACACTCATTGTTAGAGACAACCTTTTCTGGCACATTACCCAAATTCAGAGTGTAAGAAACACCTCTCTCATCAGAAGCCAGATGCTGAGTTACCATAATCTGGTGCAAATCAACTATTCCACCAAAGTCAGCTGCAACATTTGATTTCTTCTTTAAAGTTTTCTTCCCCTCAGCTGGAAAGGAAGCAATTTCAGGGGAAAGAGGGAAGTTGAAAAAAAACCCCAACCATATAAACTCTAATGAAGACAGTTAAAACTTCTTTTCACATCTGTGAAATAAGTTTAACAAATGGCTCCATTCATTTACATGATGAACGACTACTCATATGAAGCTTTTTATTATATCTAGCAGGAAAGAAAATGGCTTTTACATGCTTCAGTGCTTGGTACTGTTTTTCCCTTCCCTTTTACCCTTATGTTTAGTGTCCATATTTTCAGTAGGGGAAATATGACAGCTATTGTATGCCAAAACAAAGTGATAATTAGCCTTATGTGACTGTCTTTATGCTGTCATGGCTTTTCTAAGCTCCTTTTCACATAATTACCTAATCCACTGCTGGATGGCCTCTTTGGAAGTGAAACTGTTTTCATTTAAGCTCGGGGTAATAGGATTTTTCCAGGTTTAAAGACTCATACATTTTAGAAAGACTGCAGTAAGGTCAGACTGGAAAGATTTATTCTTACTTTCTCATGGACCAGAAGATGCAGTTAAGAATCCTTAATCTGAAGTATAAATGAAACATTTACCTTAAGATTTATAAAAGATTATATAAGCAAAGGCAAGTGTTGCAAACCTGATAGATAACTGGTCACAATTATTTACAGGGCATCTAACAACCAAAGTAAAGTGAAAACTCAACAATTATTCCTTTCTAACTTCCACACAGAGAAATACCTGGTGATACTTGATGCAGTTACACAAGGGAGTGAGGACACAGTTTTAGATAAGCAGAGCATGTCATACAAAGCAGTCTGATAAAATACTTCAAGAGCTGCATTAACCATGGTGCTCGTGCAATGTTCAAAGTCTCAGATCTCTGACTAGTTTTACGTACAACTGAATTCCACATTCTACTCACTCCTCCAACCCAAAACTAAATTTTATGAAGTCAAAATCAACAGAGCTTTGCCAGAGAATATCTAGTAAACTGGACTGGACTGAGACGTTGGAGGGAACAGTTAATGGATACTGGATTACATTTTGGACAACAGGGACAGAACTGATCAAAGCCTGGTGCATTCAGGGCACACACAGCAAGAAAACTCTACACACCAAGAGACCTTTAAACACTAGACAGCAGCTGACACGGATACATCTAACGATAGTTGGCAAACAGTATTACCTACTAGGAGGAACAAGGAAACCTCTCTTTCCATACACTGCCTCTGCATGACAAACCATGAGATCATTCCTCCAGTATGTGCCGTGTTCGCAAGTTTTCTCTCTTTCCTATGAGGTGCCTTAATATTCTCCCCATCATGTAAGTCAACTGGACATCTCACTGTAAATTGAAGCTTAGTTGCAAAATGTGGTGCCACTTAATATTTCTTCATTGGTTGCTACTGAACAGAGTTTTCTGCATCATGACCAGGTTGAAATCACTATTTAAATTAATTATGACAGCCATATAAATTAGACATAAGAGACTTCTAAAGCTAATTAGAGTTGGAGAGTTTTAATTTGATGTCTGTCTTGGTATAATATCTGCTATATGGATTAAATTAATAAAATTAAGACTGCATCATTATAAATTTCCACTTTCATAGTTCCATAAGTTTTACAATTACATGCCATATTTGAATGATAATTGAATGAAACGAAATCATTATGTTCGTGTCTGCTTTCCTAAAGTCTTTAAAATAATATTCTCTATTTTCTTCCAGTCACAAAAGCCACAGCTGCTGTAGCCATCCCAGACCAAAGAGCTTTGTTCCACAAGGAAGTCGTATCCCCGCTGTAAGTGAGCAGGTTTGGGTCCAGCTGCCGTGTGCACATCCCGTGTCTGCACCATAAACTGGGTGGGATAAAGTAACACAGTAGTTCCCACTAGCTTCCAGTAATTCCATCACTTGCATCTTTTGCCTTCGCCTAGAAGTGCAGCAACAAGTTATCATGCAATTGGCACTTCTACCTAAAGGAACAATTAATAGAGAGTTCTTTTACTTCAACACAATTCTAAAAAAACTTCAGAAGACCAAAACGCAGGTCGCTTGACAGCCAGGATCTGCACAGAATGACCTGCTCTGACTCAAGTCTTGCCCAGAGCTGCACAATCACAGGTCTCCGTACCTGGTAACACAGGATAATCTGTCCAATTAAGTTTCCACTTCAACAAACAGCATATCAAATAGTGTGTTCTAGTTCAGGTTCTTGTCTTACCGGGATCGTAATGAAATAGCTAGCAAGGTATATTTAGCCAAATGTCTAATAGTGATTTTGAACTAGGATTTATAGTAGAGACAGCTTGGAGTAACAAGAAAGAACTAAGAGTTATAATTAAGCAGGAAGCAGCACAGGGCTGCTCCCAGGGCATGTGGCATTTAAGGGCAGCGAAGGTTTACTGATTCACACCCACTGAAGATGGTCTGCTTTGCCCCTTAGTTACCATGAGTTCTGCATGCAAACCCTACATGCCTCTATGTGACATTTACCATATTAGGTTCAACTGGATGTATTTGCATGATGATCAGGCATCGAGAAACTAACATATTGAGCCTAACGCAGTTTCTGATGCAATACGTAAATCAAGATCATCTGCTATCAGCACCGCAGTTCAGTACACACGTATCACAGAGCAGTGCCTTGAAATAAAGCTTCAGGATATTCTGAGCAGGAAAATGCATCACTTTTAAATGGGGACATGACACCCAGTGACAAAGGATCACAGTCTTGGCTTGAAGATTTGCTTCTGACATTTGTGTTTTCACAGGCAATTAAAATTTAATTTGGCCTATGATGAAAAGCAAATCCTTTCATCCCATAGTTGCAGTAACAAGAAGAACATACTGCATTAGAAAGCAGCACTCGAGCTTAAGGTTTCATATTTGACATTTGTGACATCAGGAAAGAAATAAATCATGAAGTTTATGCATGCACACCTAAGACTTCAACTTTGTCATCTCTTCACTAAGTGTGGTGTCACTAGTATTTTAATACACAACTTATCAATTCAGATTTTAAGCAGAATGTTTAAAGTGAAGGTTCCCTGTCCATCTGAAATTCTTAGGCATCTAATCATACAGACCAAAGGCAAAAAACTAATCCTGCAGGCCTGGGATGAATGAAGAATGCAGAAGGAAATTTTACTTTGTGTAATAAAGAAAGTTTCCTATACTGGAACCAAGTACGAGGGTATGAGTCACAAGTGACAGCTTGCTTAGGAAGCCCTTCCTTACAGAAAGGGTGATCAGACACTGAAATGGACTGTTCAGAGCAGTGGCGGAATCTCTAACCCTGGAGGTGTTGAAGCACAGATTGGCTGTGGCCCTTAGTGCCATGATCTAGGTTGTAGTGATGTTAGATCGACACTTGTGCTTCATTTTGTGTCGTCCGCAAATTTACTGAGGGTGCATTCGATCCCCTCATCCAGATCATT
>JAOXOE010000720.1:232578-287817 GCA_028565055.1 Phoeniculus purpureus | reverse complement strand
TCCAATCCTGCCTTGAACAGCTCCAGGGACAGTGACTCCACCACCTCCCTGGGCAGGCCATTCCAGTGGCCAATGACCCTCTGAGTGAAGAACTTTCTCCTCACCACAAGCCTAAATTTCCCCTGGCGCAGATTGAGGCTGTGTCCTCTTGTCCTGGTGCTGGCTACCTGAGAGAAGAGAGCAACCTCCTCCTGGCTATCAACATTAATGAAGTCACTTGATCTTTCAAACCATTTTTATCATATCAAATGTGGTTTTTTTCCTTGCAAAACAAGGAACACTTCTGCACTGGGAAGTAGGGAGGCAGCTCTTCTGCTCATGCACGTAGCAGTGGGGGTCTGCACAGATGCAGGTGTTAGTCTACAGTACAGATCACACAGCTGGAAGCACTGAATATTAATCTCATTTTTACTACATTTATGTAATAACCTTCAGTTGCTTAATTGAAGTGAATGATCTGAAATGAAAGGGAAAACATGCGTACACATGTCACAAGTTGTCCAATACTTCCTAAGGTAAAGTCCCATCACAATTTCCAGAAAGAAATGTCCTTTGTTTAGAGATTGCAGTCACAATGCCAGGAACTCTTGGTAATGGTCCAAAGGAAAGATGGAAACTGGAACTGAAAGAATCAACCCACTGAGCCACTGAGAGACCTGTTACAACAACAGGGAGCTTCTTGTTTACCTTAGCATAAGCCATTCGTGTACTCAATCAGTTCTGCTTTTTCTCCAGTGTTTCTACCAAACAATTGTTTTTTAAACCTTCTCTTCCCAATCACTGACAAGAATCACTTTAATTAAAACTTGGCTTGTCTTGACTTTAATTTGACCATCACTAGCACCATTGGAGTTACCCAGTTGGGGCATCAGGATGAATCAGAGAAGTGATTCCTGTCTGCTCTCTGCTCTTTCACTCTCTGCATGAATATCCTTACTCAGCTGAAAGTATCATTCTTTTACCTTTTTTCCTAGGATGGTCTCATATTTCCAGAATTGCTGATTGTGTCCTTAAGACAGTAGCCACAGAATACCCTGAAGACTGGCATTAAGGGTCAGGATGTCAATTTTAGGGAAACTGTTCCTGATTCCCTTCGGCAGCCCATTTCTGCACTGTCCTTGCAGAAGTCATTCCAGTTAGCAAGACAGTGAGTGTCAGAGAAAGTTTCGTTCCTCAGCAGACAGATACCTCACTCGTCTCAATGGTCCCTGTGTCCTTTTGTCCTCTGTAAAGTATCTGAGCGTGTACGTACGGCTATGATTTTTCTGAGGCCCAGTTTTTCCACTACATTTACTTCCACTGAGGTAGGGCCAATGCCCATTTCTTCTGCAATTTCAGCCACGATTACCTTTCTGTTTTCAAGTACCAGCTACTCAAATCCACACATAAGGAGGTTCAACAAAACTGTCCTATACAGCCCTCGTCCCCCAGCACTCCCTTACAGACAATTAGACACTTTCCCCTCTCCCTGGATGGTATGACAATACGTAATTCATGTCCACTAATTCAGCTCCAAAACAATAAGCTTGAGTTAAATGACTTTTAATATTGAATTTCTTAAGCCAAATTCTCCTGAGAAACAGCTCTTTCTGCCTTTGGAGTCTATTTCTGTTCCATCCTAGGAAAAGGATAAGCCTATTCTTAAACCAGATAAGTTCTGACATATTTTACCCATCACTGATCAAGCGCTTCATCTAATTAGCTCTCTAATGAACTACTCAATTGTAAAGCTATGGGTATGCAGCGTCTTTTTTCTGAACTCCTCAATAGGAAACCTTTTAAAAATATCCCACTCGAGTCACTAAATTACTTTTTATTTTTCTTTCCTCTTTTACTGTCTGTAGGGGAGGGGGCCTAGCAGTGTGCACTGCTCCAGGTGTAGCTCACCCTCTCTCCTCTTACACAAATCCCTCTATGTGCAATAACTGCTCTCAAGTGTCTGTCTCAGCAGCATCTGTCTACAGAGCAGGGGCAGATAGAGCACATAAGTTATAAATTGGATTAAAGGATCTAAGATAAAAGGCAGCATTCTTTGCTTGCTGTCGAACCAGGGCCATGAAACGTTATGCATGATCATTCAAACCTGGCATTTTACGTGCTTTGTGTATAGCTCTGCGAAGGACTTGATTCCTCAGCTCCTTCAGTAGCCGCTTCTTTTTGTTGTGACTTTGTACCAATCCTCTAGACCAGCGACAATAAAGGCTGGAGATAAAATACCTAAACTCCACACTTCAGTGGGAGCCCACTGCAACACACCAGGACACTTCACCATCTCATGACTTGCAAAATGCATCTGGCTTGCAGAACAATCAGCTTACCCAAGGAGTTGTGCTGGGCTGTGGGGTGACCTGCAAGTAGCCAGCTAAGCTGTCCTCTGCCAAACTATGTTATCCATCTGGCTGTGCAGCCTTCTCTGTGGCTACTGTTTGACACTCAAAGGCCACAGGTTCCTCTGCAGAACAACTGCAGTCAAACTGCTTTCTAGTAAGGAAAAACAGAACTGTGGTTGCTATCAGAGTTGAATTTCTGAGAAGCAGGCATCACTGAACATTCTAAACAGGGATTTCAGCGTCTGAGTTCTGATGGGTTTGTAAACACCTTACTTAATTTTAGACCACTAAGAGAAAAAACTGGCCAAAGCATCAGAACAGAGGAATATTTGTTAGGTGGTTAACACCACGGACAGGTGCAAGAAGCCGGTCAAAGGCACATGACATGCTTAGTAAGAAGCCACAGGCAAGCTTTGAGTGCAAATCCCCTAATCCTATTGATCCTTCTGAAAAAAAGTGAAGCTTTCGTATGCCTCGGAAGGGTGACAATATATAGTAAGTGCAGACAGCAGGCATGGTCTGCTTCAGGAAACTTCATCACGTCACTTTCTTCATTACTTGAAAAATCACTTCTGTCAATACTCAAGCCACATCCTCACTGACTGACGCTGTTCAAGATGCTGTCAATCTTCCCATGATTTTGCGAACCAAGTAAATTCCAAGTCATGTAAAGGTGTTATTATCTCTGCTGATAACGTTACCCCATTCAGGAGCTGCAGAAATAGGAAAATAAAACTTGTTTCAAGCCTTTTGTTCTGGCAGTTTCTCAGTCTCCCAACATAAAACCAGAGGGTTTCAACCTAGAATTGGAGCCCAAGTATCTAAGCACATTCTCACAGACATAAATCTGCTCATAGCATTCAACCAGGAATATATTTCTATTATAAATCAAATAAAAAGTAATTTATTTTTTTCTTTATAGATGCAATTATCTTTGAAAGCAGGCACTTCATTCACACGGATGGGTTGACATGCTACAGCACCCTGTTTGCTTAATTTGTCTGCAGATTTTACCATTTGGGTTTATACACATTTCCCAGAAGAATGTAAATTCTCCTCCCTAAAGCAATTGTTATCACTCATGTCAGTTGTTTTACAGGGTTGGCTACATCACTCAAACCACAAAGTCATAAAAAAAATTATTCTTGCTTCCAATGTGATTAGAAGTGTTAAAAACCTGCTCTCTTTCTGAGAAGAGCTTTATCCACAGCTTTTTGTACAGTGCTAGTCATTTTTACAGGACATGAGCACCCTCAGTTTATATTCTGGTTTGACTGGCACCTTGAGTACTGGGTCCAGTTTTGGGCACCTGAGTCCAAAAAAGATATCAAGGTAGCTGGAGCAAGTGCAGAGGAGGGCAACGAAGCTGAGGAAGGGCTTGGAGAACAATCTTATGGGGAGAGATTGAGACAGTTGGGGCTGTTTAGTTTGAGAAAGAGGAGGGTCATTGCTCTCTACAGCTGTCTGAAAGGACACCATAGAGATGTTGGTGCTGATCTCTTCTCACAGGTAATTAGTGAGAGAAGTAGAGGGAAGGGCTTCAAGCTGCAACAGGGGAGGGTTCGACTGGCCATTAGGAAGAATATCTTCACAGAAAGAGTGGTCAAGCCCTGGAATGGGCTGCCCAGGGTGGTGGTTGAGTACTCATCTCTGGATGTGTTTAAAAGACGCTTAGATGTGGTGTTGGAGGGTCTGGTTTAGAGGTAAACATGTAGAGTAGGGTTGATGGTTGGACTCGATGATCCCAAGAGATCAGCCTGAATGATTCTACGATTCTACAATTAATCCAGATTCCTAGGTGGCTGTTTGAGAAAGGAAGATTCTTAGTTTATGGAGGAAATTCAGGGAAGAGATTGTAAATACGTTCTGGCCCTTGGATACTAAGAAACAATCATCCTGTGTTGTCATAACTGCAGAATGTGATTCTGATAAACATAAATTATCCTAAACTCCCTATCTCTCAAAAAAAAAAAATCTCCCTTGTTATTATTAATTCTTTGTGTCAAAGTCAAGCTGGGTGTAAGGAGTAAGATTCTGTTATTCCTATTTCCTGGAGAAGGCATTACATCACAGAATCATAGAATCATTTTGGTTGGAAAAGACCTTTAAGATAACCATGTTCAACCATAAACCTAGCACTGCCAGGTCACCACTAGACCATGTCCTTAGCACCACAACTCCATGGTTTTCAAGCAAGGATGCTTCAAGAGATTTCTTCAGGAAAGTCATAAAAATAGTCATAAATTCACTTTAAGGTTTAAATGAGAAATGTTTTTGCACAGTTCACTCAGCAATGGTTAGTGCTAATCATCACTTGACATGATATCTGGCTATGACACTAACAGTCAGGCTCTTCAAAGCAGAATTCAGTGAAAACTCCAGTGCCCATGAGTGGCCATTAGTTTAATGTCCTGTGGAAATGCAGCACCTTCATTGCCCTCTAATTCCAGGGTAATTCCATAAGATTCTTTAGAGTTTGAACTGGCACTACTATTTGTATAGTGACCATTCTCTGCACAGATCTGGCTTCTGTTCAGCAATGATCAATCAAGTGTCTCAGAACTACTTTGGGCTACATTCTACACCCCAAAAAATCTCACTGGAGCTCTACATGAAGGAATAGGTTGGTGCCAAGATGGGGCAAGACCAGCTGCCATTTCATTTTTGAAAGATCACTCAGTTCTAAACTGAGCTGCAGCCTGGGTGGAATTTCCAGAGGAGCTATAAACCCTTGAAAAATGGGGTTTATAACAGAAATGTTGGCATGTAGCTCTTAACAGTAGCTGAGTTACCCAGCACTGCTAGAACACAGTAGTGTCTAACTGCTCTAATTCCGATGAAAAGTTACTGTAATGTGTCTCCCTATCTATACTGGGCTGTGTAATTTTTCTCCTTTATGGCTTCATTATGGTGAGGAAAATGCACGTCCCCCTAGAGAAAGCTGGTCAAAGAGGATCTAAGTACTTATAAGCGATGTTTCTTCTACATCAGCGCCTGAATATAAGGCTAGAAGATCTAATGTGCTTACTGTAATGAGAAACATTATCAACACTCCTCAGCAAATGCACTTAGACGTGGCGCAGGATTCCCAGATAAGTTAATCTATAGTGCCTTTTATCTTGAAAAGATTCCTAGGTGTTTTAATGAATCATGTCCCTGGGCAATATTCACTCATCCCAAAAAAGCCACAGTCGCCTGTAGGATGGACGAAACATCCTTCAGTACTGTAACTCTCTTCATGCTCACAGAGGAGGGAGAAAAAAGGGTTCTCAGTGGCACACAGAGCTTTACACAGAATAAATTCCTGACATTAACTACCAAGTGGGAGGCACAATGGTTTTGCATCAAATGGTCTCCAGATACCTCCTATAGGAACATCTAATAATTCTGCATAGTGAGCCAACTGCATATTTGTTTTTATTAGAAAACACAATTCCTAGTGTTTGTTCTATTACTCTTGTAATGGATAGGCCCTACAATCACACAGTGCCTCTGCTCTAACTATGTGGGTGCCCTTGCTATGTTGTGTGTTATCAGGGGAAAACAGAAGTGAAAAGACGCAGATACTACGTTTGCCAAACTTTAAATTAAGAAACTATTTTGTACACTAACATGTCCAATATGTTTCGAGAGTTTTTCTTCACACTTGTGCTTTCCCAGCATTAAATTATGGGGTTCTTTATATGTAACATTTGTGTTCAGGAATATGATGAGTTTATCTGTCTGTTGGAGGGAGGAAGAATTTATGCATGGCAACTGTCATTTCAAGGTCAGATTGTGAAATGCAATTGCTATTAATGACAGTAAACAACAAAGATGGATAAATACGGGTAGCTTTTAGCAGATGAGCAGCTCAGACCATTACTTAATATTTTTCAGAACACACGAAAGTTGTTGATGTGCAGTAGAAAACAGCAGCAAAGACAGAGCAAAGTCAAAGCTCTAATCACAATGTGCTGTGATTAAAAAAGAATAAATCGGATATTGGAGATTACAGGCATCTGTATATTTTTGCCTCACATGTCACTCCTACTCTTAAGCCCACTCCAACCTTCTTTCAGGTGCTTGTAGAGAGTGAGGAGGTCTCCCCTGAGCCTCCTTTTCTCCAGGCTAACCCACTCCAGTTCTCTCAACTTCTCCTCAGTGCACTTGTGCTGCAGACCCTTCCTCAGCTCCACTGCCCTTCTTTGGTCACACTCCAGCATCTCCTTGTAGTAAGGGGCCCAGAACTGTCCCCAGTACTCAAGGGGAGAATTACATCCCTAGTCCTGCTGGCCACACTACTGTTGATTCAAGCCAGGATGCCATTTGCCTTCTTGACCACCTGGGTGACCCTGCTGGCTCCTCTTCAGCCAGTTGTCACTCAATACTCCCAGGTCCCTTCCTTCCAAGCAGTTCTCCAGCCACTCTCCCCCAAGTCTGTAGCATTGCAAGGGGTTGCTGTGACCCATGTGCTGGACCCAGCACTTGGCCTTGTTAAAGGTCATACTGTTGGCCCCAGCTCATCAGTCCAGCCTGTCCAGATAGTCTCCCTACTCTCAGGAAAATCAACGCATGTACCCAGCTTGGTGTCATCTGCTGACTGAGGGTACACACAATCCCTCATCCAAATCACCAATGAAGATACTAAACAGCACCCTACCTCTCTTTCCATCCATGTGACGGTGCTGTTTTACTCCTGAAAAATATGGTGAATAATGAATCAATTCTCTATTGTTCTGCTTTAGATACAAAAACTACAACATTCTCTCATTGCAGTGTTTCCTGCTTTTTCAATTAAACACAGCACCTGTCTCCCCAAGTATGACCAACTCTTTTACTCTCCTCTGAAGTCGCACAGCCATGTGACAGTGGGGAAGGTCACCTGCGGAACCAGGATGACTCATCTAACACTGTTGGGCAGATCAGCATTTGGAATGGAAGAA
The DNA here is from genome assembly GCA_028565055.1 of Phoeniculus purpureus. NCBI lineage: Eukaryota > Metazoa > Chordata > Aves > Bucerotiformes > Phoeniculidae > Phoeniculus > Phoeniculus purpureus. The sequence goes on along the minus strand of JAOXOE010000720.1, from coordinate 280,562 downwards.
CTGAGTTCCTGCCAGGAGACTGCAAACACAGGCCCTGATCTACAGCGACTGAAGTACTCGAGACCTTTCACACACAGTGTCTCCTCATGCGAAGGAGTAACCCATGTGTGTTTGTGTTGCACCTACATTCAGAGGAGTAGCAGTGGCTAGCTAACACTGTGAAGGATGTACGACTACATCATGTCAGCAGGGCACATCAATGGTTAGATTCTCAGTAGGATGTATTATGCAGCAGAATCAGGAGCTTACAAAGGGAGCCATGCTGTAATAAAACACATCTAATGAGTGAGAATTAATAGAGGGTAATATATTCCTGCACAGTGTCATAGCATCTTGCACAGATTAAAAAAACCAAAGTAGCATTTGTTGTGATTCCTAGCAGTAGAAATACTTCTCATAGCTTTCTCTACAGTGAAAACTCAGGTACCTAAATTACTGAAAACCTGCTATGAAGGTCCACGTAAAATATAGTTTTTCAAGAAGATCACGCAGAAATATTTTTAGATCTTGGGGACTTTGCATCTTTCACCCGAGGTGCTGTTTCAGTCAGTGACAAGCCTCAGCAGCACAGACCTCCAAAAATCCCACATTACTTGAAAAGAAAAAAAGCAGAAATGACAGGCTAGGCCAGGACACCAAATAAGGATTTGAGAGAAGGCACTGAAGTGACATTAACCTTGATGGAGGTTACTGCCTAAAACTGATTGTCAGCACAGGATCTTTCCACACATTACTCTCATTCCTGTTCTGATATTCCATCTTAATCTGAGTGAAATGTTAATGCAGTCTTAAAAAACATGTTAATAACCACATGGAAAAAGAAAGTGTCAGCAACGAAGAGAAATTCTTTGCAGGGTAATTTTCTCTTCACATTACTCTCCCCTCTGCAGTGGCTTTATTCCATGAAAGCCAGGCTTGTCCGTAACTGTCAGGCTCTGTACAACCATCTCAGTAAGAGTTTTTTGGGTCACTCGGCTCTGACCATCTTGGATCTTGTTGTTTTGTGTGAGAGCTGGGTATCTGACAGGCTGACATGATTACTGCTGTGTTTTTGTCTGCCTTTTTTAAGCTTATCTGCAAGATACACTGGCTCTAAGACCTTGCCCTGCTAAAGTCAGCCTGACAAAATCCATCCTGCTAGTGACTGATTACCCTCCCTGCCAGGCTGAAATGATCAATGAGTGGATAGACTTGTCAGAGAGTTCTTTAGACACCTCCATGCAGTGTAACAGCTGCAGGAAAACAGTCTAGGGACCTGCTCCTTCTCTTCTAACAAGCCTCTGTGTGGTCTCTTACTGCTCCAGAGGCAGTGGCTCTTCAGCCTGTCTGGAGAACTGGCTTTAAATCTGTTCTACAGAATGCAGGATGATGCAGTAACTTTGCAGATGCAATGAAACTAAATGCAAGACAACTCTGTCCAGTAACCACAAAGTACAGTCCTGTCTGTTCATTACTTTGTGCAGCTGCAATAGTGCTTTAGTTTTAATAATGACTGCACTTTGGAAGCCCATCTTCAGGAGTCTTCATTTACCACGGACTGTGGAAGCAGCCAGCCACAGATCAAACTTGCCTAGGGGGATTGTAGAGTCTCCTCTGGAGATGTTTAAAGCCCACCTGGACATGTTCCTGTGTAACTTGATCTAGGGAATCCTGCTGTGGCAGGGGGATTGGACTGGATGATCTTTCGAGGTCTCGTCCAGTCCCTAATATTCTGTGATTCTGTAGTTCTTTCTCTTTAGCTATATTTTGGTGGCATCTGGAAACCACAAACAAATGCAGACCTTGAAATGTAAATAGTGAAGAGAGAAGACTATTTAAGAAACTGCAGGTGATTCCCATTCCGCAGGGTACTTGAGGCACAAAGTGCACAGTGAGTTGGAAATAGTGAACAATTGCAGAGAGCTCCAGGTCAGCCCATTGCAAATCACAAATCTTAACTCACAGCGGGGCTTTGCTACCGATGTGACACAGACGTGTCCTAAATGTATAAAACTGAATATATATGCCAGCCCCTATCTCAAGCTATGCAGCATCCTTCTCAGAGATAAGGCACCGTTGTGATTTAACTCTGACCAAATTTGAACGTTAAAATCGTTGAGAACTATGCCACTGAATCCTGAACACAAGATCCCTACTAACCAGATGGTGAAAGCACAGAAATACGGGTTTTGTTGTTCAACAAAGACTACATTGCGGGGCTGATACAATCCAGTTTTGTAAAGCAGGAGTTCCAGTTGGAGATGCTGATGCCAGACTCCTCAGTGGAAAGAATCATCTTCAAATTACACTGGAAGAAAAGGCAAGTGCCGCAGTGACAAAGAAGTACTTAATTTCTGTAAGCAGAGTTGTCACCCAGTTACTGCCCTGGAAACGCCTGCACAACCATAGCACCACAAAAGCTATGCGCTTGCCACGTGTTGATTAAATGTAAGACATGTGAGAACAGGCTGAGGACACATGAACTGTAGTACTGAAGAAATCAAGCAGGGAAAAACTTGGATTTCGCCCTGTGGTGAACGGTGAAGTCCTGAACACCAGCACAATGGTAAAACTACTGCAGTAAATTGGGCACATTATTACCAAACAGAAGGCTCTCTTGGTACAGATAACCGACAGGATGTGATTTGCTTTTATGAACAAAATGTGAAAACTATTAGGAAAAAAACCTCCAAACAAAAAAAGGATAAGGATATAACCTTGCATCTGCAAGAAATCCTTCTAGAAACATCTTTAAACACCTACAATACAGGGGTATAAACATCTCCTATTTGTTTCTTGTGCTGTTCTTCTGGCAGACACTCGCACATTTGCTAATGATTGTCACAGAAACTCAGGCACCATCAAACTCTGAAAGTAGGATGTAAGCAGGGTAGTCACTCAAATGCTCCTCCACACAGAAATAAATGTAATCCATTTTTTTTTTTGCAATCATAAGCAAAAGGAGGAGAATTAGTCCTTAACTTGGACAAATACTGTAATCAACAAATTTAGTCTTGTTTTCCTCTCAGAAGTCCTTGACTAGATCACAGATTCACTTTTTAAAGCATCCCAATGAGGTATGTCAACATAGGCCTTTGGTTTGTGGCGTGCTAGTCTTGTTTTGGTTTTAGAAGTCTGAGGTTTATCACTTAGATGTGATTATCCATTGCCTCTGGAGAGCACAGTAGCTGAACCAGTGAGAATTAAGCTGTACTGATATGAAGCAGAAGATCTGAAAAACCATTCAGATCTCTTGTTTTCTATTGTTTCTTGCTATTTTGGTTTAGGGTTGTGCGTTTTTCCTTGTTTTTAGTGTCTAGTCTCTCAGCTTAGTAAGCTGTAAAACCTCGTCTGAGACTTGTCACAGGGCTTGAAAAGAAACAAACGTCCTCTCTTGGTTCTCTACTTCTGGGATAATTCTGGGACCCTCCTCACCAGGTGATGAGCAAGAACAAAACATCAACTCAACTATTTGTAGATTGCCCAAATTTTGACACTTGGATGTGAGGGTACCTGTTCTGCAGACCCATTTGCTCAAGCAGCACTCTGCTCCCTAGGCATCTGGAATGTTATCACTGAGTAGAGACGATGACCTGATCTGTAGATGGTAACAGGAGAACATCTCAAAGCCTCTCTACCTCAAACCACAATCACTGGGCAAAGAGACACTTCCAAAACATGGCTAGTTGATATAACAGTACTCTCATAATATGGACAGCTCACCCATAGGAGCTGGAGATGCTAAGAGCATCACAGGATGGTATCCTACAGAATTATAAGGTTCCTTTAGAGGAACACCGGGTAAACTCATGTGTCCTGTCAATGGCTCTGGCACATCTAGAATGAATTTGATCCAGAATACGATATAATGTCATTATAGATGAATGAAGCAGATGATCTTTAAACATACAAGGTATCTAAATCACAGTAGCTGCAATGGGCATTCAATGCCAGACTGCTTTGGCCACAGAGTTATGGGAGTCTGGCAAGACCACTGACTGCTGGATGAGGACAGGAGCCTGGAAACAAGAACCCAGTATCTCCTGGCTCTACGACTGGAGACTCTGAGATAAAATAACAGGATGGTACAGATCAATGTCTGGGTATTTTATTTTATGTGGTTTGAAATGAAACAGCGGTTCCATAGTTAAATGCACTCATTCTGTCAAGACTACTCCAGGTTCACTTTTTTCTTTGAGACTGTAAAAAGATCGAAGTTCTGCTGTGAAGTCTGGAATCTTATATCAACTAGCAGGGTAGAATTAGACCTGATGGAAGCTTGGTGATCTTAAAGAATACAGGATACATCCATCTTTCATTGTAGGAAGATTTTACCTTTCTGCTGGGCTAACTTTTGTGCTGCTATTGTACTATATCCCATCTATTTTTAATGAACAATGCTAATGAAAACCTGTACTGCAAATGCGTGTGCAGATCTGTGTATCCTGGCTTGTTCCATCTATTTGTAGCTTCCTGATGAATTTAGCTGTTTTATAAAATATAAAGGACAGGAAAATCCACAGTTCCCTGTACAGAAGTAAAGCAAAGCGTAAATACATTCATTGCTTTGCTCAAAAGAAATGTATTGTGCAGCTACCCAGGAATACAATATTGAGATGAAAATGAAGCTGCAATGGAAATGGAATGAGAAATAGGTATTTGCTTCTGGGTGAGCACCACAAACCTATCAGCTACATAGTTAAAAAGCAGCAGCCCCATCACACCAATTCCTGATGACTAAATAAACTACAGGTAAAAGGACAGGGGAGTAAGACAGAAGAAAAGAAGGGAAATGAAGCTGCCAAATGGAAGAGAAGTGTTTCTGCAAAGGTCAGGAAGGAATAAGATTAGTTTGGAGTAAGCCAATACTACAGTGTAATTTGCAATGTTTTCAAGGCCTTCAGAATAAGCATCCCTTGCTATTTTTAATACAAGTTTTGAGCCATGACTATCTAAATAGACAGAGTAGGCATTAAAAGTTCATAGGGCTTGATATTGCCTGTAAAGAGGGAGCCCCTACAGAATGTTATTTTATTACTAACCTTTATTAGCCTTGTAGCCTGTGCTGATTAAAGTGTTGTGGCGTATCTGTCAGCACGCATGAATGCATGGAGATTATTAGCAACTGCATTTAAAAGTCTGAGAGCCAAGAGGTAGAGTCACAAGCCTGGAATACTAATTCCTACTTTATTCAGTGTAATAGTCAAAGGGATGGATCGCACCTTGCTTGTCTCCTCTTATTGGCATGTTTATCTATCCTTTTGCTCCTCTCGCTCAGCATGTAACTAAGACAACAGTAAATAATACAAAATACGAGGTATCTACAAGTATGGGTCAAACGAATTTCAAAACAGAATATCCACGGGCTGGTCTAAAATAACCACTTCCAGCCCCTACAGGCTAATGACTTCATCGGAGTATCTCTGCTAATGCTGCTCACAGGCAGATCTGGACTCAATACTAACAGAAAATAGGTGTTCAGAACAGGTAACCTTTTAGAACATGCATGGAGACACATTCCAGACCTTTACTCAAATGTTGTGTTGTGTGATGAATCTTTTGTAAATGTAAATTCTAACCCAGCTGACTCAAATTTCTTCAGCAAGAAAATAGTAAATTCAAATTGAAATACAAATTGAGCTGCATGAGTCACCTTGCATTCCTTTGTCTTGGGACTTAATAAAAGAAACATAACCCCATATTCATTTGATGAGGCCCAAAGCAAATTTCTTCCATGACTAAATGTCTTTTAATTACTGCAAAATACTGGTTTGGTCAACATTCAAATTAACTTAATGTTTTTAGTATTCCCTTGTGCGACTTGTTAATTTAACATGCTTTGCTTCTTTATCATTTAATGATTTTAATGTGTCTGTCTGTAATCCTTGCCATTCCCATGCCAACTTGTATTTCACCACATTTCTGTAGTTAAAGGCTATTCTAAGAATCTCTAGCTAAGACAAAATGTTCCTATACCAGGGATACTGTGCTGCAGCACATGAGGTCTGATCAATGCCTGTTACAGCATCAGTGATCTCTAGGATCCAGCCATTAAATATGGGAGTGGACTTGCAATAAGACACCCAAGTATCCTCACAGTAGCACCCAGAGATATTGAATCTCACTTCTTAAACCTTAAACATTGTAATATGTCAAAGGAATTAATATAATGAATCACTATTACTTTTCTACCAAAGCAAAAAGTAAGTTGAATTAAATTTCCCCTGTGGTTTCCAATCCTCAGTAGCATCCGCATTACGCTCTCTAATATGGATTACTGTGATTTTTCTAAACAGAATCATCTGTATTGCAGTTTTTCATCTGTTCCTTCCCTTTACGCTGAACTACTTAGGCCCCCCTCATCAGCTCTTCATGACACTTACTGTGAAGCACAAACTTACAGTTATTGTGATTTACCTCTTCCATGCAGGAGACCCTGAATATCTGTCAGCATGCAAGTGTTCATGACTGTAAGTGGCCCTCCTACCATTAAGTTTTTCTCAGGATTAGCTACACCGAGAGAAAGCAACAACTGAATTTTGTCTCTTCTCTGAGTTTACAAGTTTATAAACAGAAAACTGCAGTGGTTTCAGTGTGTGCTAGTTCTCAGCTTCTGTCTTCAGCCTACTGCCTAACAAAGCAGAAGAACAGACTCCTACAAATGTTCCTCAGCCTACTAAGCTTCCTGGTTGCTTGGTGACAATTTGATTACTTCCTAGGTTACAACAAACTCCCTGTGTTTCCTTACCAGCTCTTGGGAAGTCTTCCTCTGTAGCTGAGGCCCAGGCTCTGTCCCAAACTCCTGCTCTTGTGAGCCAGCACCACTGGCCACTGTCTCACATTTCTCTGCCTCCATCCCAGAAGCTTCTTCCACTTGCTGTTCTGACCAGGGCAAGACAGCCCTACCCTCCATCCAGTGATACCCAGATGCTTATTTCATAGAATATGAAGTTCCCGGATAGTGATCTGTAAAACAAACAAACCCCACTGTCACCTGTCACTGCTACTAACAGATGTCAGTATGCAACAGACTAAAGTTACTATGGATGTCTACAAGAAACTTTAATCATTACTTTCCTACCAAACGGCAAAATTAACAAGGCAGCTGTGGTCAATGGCTGCATTAAGAACTGGCATAAACCTGAGAGACTTTTGCTTTTAAGTATCTCAGGAAAGAGCAGAAGGTTTTCTTCCATTTCTTTGGATAAAGTGTTCAGACAATAATGTTCAGGTTCTTATATAGAATCCTCACTTGTTCAGCCTTTATACAGCACAATTCCTACAGCACTACAGTTAGCCCCACTAATATTTGTGTATAGAAAGTACATTTTCATATTTTGGCTGTTGTGATAACAGCTGTCGTTTCAGAGGCTTAGTAAGAACATACACGAAACGGGGTTTGTCGCAGAGCAGCTCAACTGTATGTAAGGTTTATTTATTTATTTAACATTTTGTTTCTGGTATTTGACTTGACTCAAAAAAGAAAAGAACCTTCTCAAGAAGATACTGAAATGACATTTTATTGCTACTGTGGTGTCAAATGTAAGCTGTACTGATCTAGTTCTTGTGTTGGGAGCTTTACCCGGAGCTTCAGTGTTGCTGGCACTTTCATAGCTACCTGTCGACAGGGAATGTCCAGGAAGCTTGTAACAGTCAGAGTTCATCTGTCACACTGCTCTCCTGAACATGCTTAAGACCCTTTGACATGTTTTCCTGTGCAAGATGAACCTCAACAGGTTTGTTTCGTGTTCAGCTGCCAGGTACCTGATGTCACATCACCTTTTACTAGGCTGGACAGAATGTTTACAAATGAAGAATTACTCCTTCCAATTAAAAACATAAAGATTATGCTAAACAGACAGTTTTAACCTTTTTGCTTGGAAAACAGGATTCAGAAGACAAATGACTATGACTGTTCTATCCAACCAAAGCAATGAGCCAGAACTGAAAAACTACCAGCAGTGCTGCAGAGCTCTCTTATCAGCTAAGGTCATTTTAATCCAGTATCTTAATGGACTGTCAGGAGACAGAAGCTAAACAGAACATTCTAGACAGGGTGACTATTCGAAAAACAGACCAGGAAAGTGAAGCTCACTGCAAAGAAAACTCTCTACACTGTAATTGTTTATTTGTGTATTTCATATAGACACCTGTATAAGTGTTTATATACAGAGAGAGAGTACATCACAACTCTGGGTCACATTTCTCCAACCAGCTCCAAGAAACTCACACTAGAGTTCCATATTGTAAGTACTGAGGTTGCTCCTTTCTCCAAGCACTTCTTGTCCTGAACGAGGCAAGTTTTCCTCTTAAGTTCTACAGGAACTTGTCTCACTCTAAGTCAGCACTTGACCGTGTTGCTCAGGATACACATTCATACTGTGAGATGCATTACACTTCATATAAGATATAGTCCTGTTTTCTACCCACAGAGCTCACACCCAGTGCCTAGTTATCTCAATTATGGAAAACACACACTTTGGGCACCTTCCTGACTTGTGCAATGGTGTGCTTGTTCGTTCAAGTGTGTTGTTGCTGAGTGACATGAGAAGCAGGTTTTCAACTCCAAAGGTAGAGTCTCAGGAACTGGGATTCAGAAGTCAATTTTAGATGCTCTATAACTACTAAACCTGTGCATCTAATGACTCCTCACAACTTCAAATACCACCAGGACTCCACATGCCTCTGCAGTCAGGATATAGCCGAAAACCCATGTGCATACAGCACTTCTGCATTGCGAAGTGGCTGACCTGTATTTGATTACAACCTACCATTGTTCGCATGCTCATCATTATTACTCCCACTGCTCCAGAAGCAAAGTCTGTGCTGAATCATATAGCGGTTGGCAAGGTTGCACATGAGAGAATTTCTGCTTTGAAAGTAGAGAAAACTTTAACCTTAACACTCAGCTTTTCATTAATGGAATTACAGTGAGAGAGCTGTTCAGGTAAGTTTCATTCCAGCACTTCCGAACTCTCTGTCTCTCTCTGTAACCTCAACTGGCCTCTAACTTAGTGCACAGGGCAGTGTTTCCTACATGAAAAGTAGTATAGCTAAACCACTCCATCCTTCTTGTTCCTTGGACTGACACCTGCACAATGCAGACCCCTGTTTCCAATTTGCACAGGCCAGACTCTCAAGTACCTCAGTGTTACATGGGAAGGGAAGGATCATTTATTTGTTAACTTTGGAGGGGAAAGAGCAGGAATAAATTCACTCACCTGGGAAGTTAGCCCTTGGAAGGCAGGGCTGCGGAAAAGCTAAGCTGGTCCAGCCTTTATACCTTCTTTTCATCAAATAAAGGGGTTTTTAGATCACAAAGAATTATGACTAAAATTGGAAGTGGACTATGAATATATTAATTCCCAGATCTCTTGTGCCAACAATTAATTATGTTTCAGGGAAATCCTACTTTGAGCACAAATGGATTAACAGATGTAATGGCATTGCTCCTGTTCTAAAAACTTCAATATGCAAAGTGCTGCGCTAAGCCAAAGGCTACTTAAAAATAGGCATTAGAATGAAAGAGCTTGGGCTGTAGCTGTGCATTTCCAAAGATCGGTTTAATGCACTTGTTGCAGGGTTTCACAGCAAACAGCTGGTGATTTTCTACCCCATAAACACACTTGCCCTATTTACAAAACCAATGTTCAGGAGAACTCTTGTTTGCACTCTGTACACAGGCAGCACAGCACACTTTTCCACTGGAAGGGAACTCTGGTATCCTGCTTTAAACAAGCCTCATACTTACCCCACAGGCTCAGAGAGATAACTTACATAGAACAGAAACAATACTCAACTTCACATCAACTGATGAAGAGAATCAGAAGACCATTTTCTGGCAGACTAACTTTGCATTTCCCACCTAATGTAGGTGATTTGTAAGATTTCATTTATTTTTAAAGTATGCTGCTGAAAACACAAAGTGAGACATTGCCCTACAATTTGTTTAGAACAAATGGCTGAGGCCAGACAGGACGCAGCATCAATGCTGCTGAAGTGCCTGTATCTATAGAAGGGTTATGAAGAGTTTTAGAGAATAACAGTGTTCAAAGTATTTCCTGATGGGTTTGATATATAAATATGCCTAAGTCTTGAAACAATAAATAAGAAAACACAATCACAAATTAGAAAGTAATAACACACCCAAGGATGAGCCTAGGAACCGATTCTCCTATTGATCAGTTATTTCTGAATAATTTGTTGTTCCATCAATAGTTATAAAAGAAGGCGGGAATTGATCAAAAGCTGCACAATATGAGAATGTCTTGGGAAATACAGACACAGATCCATTTTTAATTTGAGAGATACTGTAATCTATTTTTATGTCAGGATACAATATGTTGATGGCAGGCTGCAAGAAACAAATGCTATTAAGATTACTTGTTCATACCATTTTCCTCAGTTAAATGAATTGATTTTCCTACTTATTTGATTTGTGACTTCAGAGTTCTCAGTGGTTTGCTCAAGAATGTAATCTCCAAATTTCACACAAATTTTGGCACTTGGAATGACAGTGAAAATAATGAAAAGCAACAAAACTTTTCCCGGTGCAGTTTTGATGGATAACATAATTACTCTGCCTTGGAGTACTCTTACTCATCTAAGGACATTCTTGAGCCTTGTTTCAATGCTTTCTTAAATCTTCAAATAGAGGAGGGCTAGGATTCCAGCCCAAGTCATCTCCTGGTTTACTAGTGTACTGGGTGATTACGATCAGCAGATCTGCAGATTCCAAACACAAATTAATCAATTTGGCCCCCTCCTCAATAATCCTACTGTATTTTGAACACCTAACAGTTAAATAGTGCATAAGCCACGTGTTGCAGAATAATGAAGTCTTTGTTCTGAAAATACTCTCTTACAAAAACATAACAAAAGAGGCTGCCTCACTGGGGGGAAAAGTGAAGGTCATTTTGTTACTTTATATTTTCATCAGTCCTGATGTCTGAGTTGCTTTTACAAAAAGACACTGTCCCTGTCTCTTCTTAATGGATGTGGCATAGCTCCTGCAAACTGTAGTGCCAACCTCGACACAGTTTTTTCCATTGGTGGAGATGCACACTTCAGTGCCTACTAACAGAAGTGCTAATTATTGTATTGATTTAAGAATTGCATTTAAGTATAAACCTGAGTCTAGCCCTTAAAGCAAACTTGTCAGTGTTGTATATCAAACCAATCAGCAGTCTGAGGCAAATGCAGGAATGACAGGATGAAAGCTTGGATTTGTGCTACCTTCTGGTGTGAATTCACAGAATCACAGAATTTATTGAGGCTGGAAAAGACCTCTGAGCTCATCCAGCCCAGCCTGTGACCTAACATCACCCCACTGGCCAGACCACAGCACTGTCTGTCCACATCCAGTCTGTCCTTAAATACCTCCAGGGATGGGGACTCCACCAGTGCCCTGGGCAGTCTGTTCAAGTGTCAAATAGACACCCAGAGGGAATGCGAGCCTCTACCACATGCCCACATCATATAGTCAGTATACACCTGAGACACATTTCTTATAAAGGCTACCAGCATAACTCACTTGTACTTGGAGCAGACAACATGTAGCTCCAGCTTAGGATGCCCTTACAAATGATCTGTAACACCGACCCCAGGCATGGGACAACCCAAAACCAGAGTGCTGCTGGTTGAAACCGACCCTGCTAAAACACGCAGATGGATACAGAATACAGAACATAGATCCCTATCTGGTGCAAAGCTTGTACTTCTGGCAGAAAGTTCATTTGCACCCTCCTGCAACAATTTTTTACCTTCACCTCGTGGCCTTAAATACAGCAATAAACACACATTAACCCAATGGGCCAGGCACAGACACAGTGACTCCAAGAACCTCGGCTGGGTCATGTTTGCAGTTCATTACTGTAGGAATTCTGTAATTTATTAAGAGATGGCCAGAGACTATTTGCACAGCTAATACAATTAAATATTAAAGGAAAATATTATCTCATTCAGCTGAAATAGAAATCTTTATGGTACGTAACTAACTTAATGATATCTAAAGTACATCTTAACGTTCTACTTGCTGCTTCTCAGAGGATAAAAAGTGACTGAGCTCCACACTACCAGACAAATTTATAAACTGGCACCACATTCTAATATCAGGAGTTTGGGAAGCTGTTAGCACAACAGTACCACTAGCTGCACAGACAGTACGTTTCTCTGCAGAAATATTAATGGGAGAGGGAGAAAACTTGCCACGGACCTCTGGAGTGGAAAATGTTCATGAGGTAATGTATAAAGCTGTGCTGAAGTACCTTTGCATACACACCATCAAGAGGGAGCTTAATTTAGATGGTCGATAGAAGTGTCAAGCTCCAAGAAGCACTTTGGATTATAACAGCAGCAATTAACAAATATCCTGTTGGCAGCCGAATTCATCCCACAGGGCGGGAGTTCAGGAAAAGAACAATTCTTGCAGCTCTTTTACATTTCATTCTGAGTTACCCAGTTTTTGAAAAACAGTGCTACTTGTAGCTGGGTTTTCCTTTTTTTACCTGAGCAGGCTCTGCACCAACTTTGGAAAGTGTAGGGCTGCAAATCTTTAAACAGTAACATTTTCCTTTGTATTTCATTAATGGTACTAACCTCAGTTTGTTCCTTTCTAAGGTTATGAAGAAAATCCTTGTTCTGCGTCCTGGCATTACATTTTCCTTGGGCAATTTTTTACAGCCTTGTGTGGCATGACAGGTCAAGAAGGAAAAAGGGAAGCTTAGAAGACGGAGCCAGGCTCTGCTAAGGGGCATCCAATGACAGGACAAGGGGCAGCAGGTATGAGCTGGAACACAGGAGGTTTCGCATCAATCTGAGAAGGAACTTCTTCCCAGGGAGGCTGACGGAGCCCTGGAAGGGGATGCCCAAGGAGATCATGGAGTCTGCTTCTCTGGAAACGTTTCAAACCCACCTGGCCACATTCCTGTGCAACTGGATCTAGGGGATCCTGCTGGACTGGACTGGGTGATCTTTCGAGGTCCCTTCCAATCCCTAACATTCTGTGATTCTGTGAATTAAATTACCACAGCCAACCATGGCTCCTGGAGTATAAAGAATGGAATTGCTAGGAAAAACATTGTATTCTGCTAGGGCTTTATTAGCAGGCTCAGACTCTCTCTTAATTACCAGAATCAGTCACCTAAAGTTCGTGTATTTATTTCTCCTCCAAGTTTGAGGAAATAATAGCATCTCCCAGAGTTGTCAATGGGACTTTTGCCTAGCAGCAGAAGAATAAGTCCCTGCAAGGCTTTATCTTTTCTATGAACACGACTTTGGCTCTTTTTTCTCAGAACTGCTGTTTACTATGTCAGACTTCTTTGAACATTTCAGTGACAAATTAAAGGCCCTAATTATTGCTTTCCATTTTGTTCCCAGGATAGGACTTCACATACTGCCACTTCAAAAGACAATACCAAACTGTTGGGTATTCACATGTATTTGTTGCACCTTTGTACTGTGTTAGCAATTGTACCTGCTGTTTCTTTGTGGCTATGACCTTTCAGAGCTCCAAAATTAGTCTGGATACGGCTGTGCCTCTGGCACAAACAGTACTTCGGCTAACCCCTGCAAAAAGGGCAGTGCCAAGGAAAGACACGGCCACGGCAAACTTGAATGACGCCACAAACAGAACAGACTTCTGAACTCGGGGAAGAGCTGCTGAATGCATCTTGATTTGGGGGGACTGTAGGGGACACTGTTGGGCAGAGTAGTGATACAGGAAATGAAAAGTTAAGGGAAATTCTTTAATGACAGGAATTGGAGTAATACGGAAAACAATACCGTTTTACACATCACTGGCATTAACCCGCAGTATCTCACATCACTGGTAAGTACCTTAACAAAGAACGGTAAGGCTGAACATCACCTGTCTCACTACATATTTTGCTTTTAATGTCAGGCCTCTTAATGCTGCAGTTTTCATTCACAGTGGGTCTCTGCTTATCACTGGGAGGTCTCCTCTTTACATTTTTTCCTCTCAGGAGGATTTAAAGAGCTTATACAGCTTGTACATCCTAATAGTTCTCATTTCATTTAACCTATTGATATTGTCTATTTTTTTTCACAATTGGTCATGACAGAGGAAAATAATCAGAATGAAAACCAAAATCTTTTATTTCCCCAAACCAGTGTCTCCAAGTGCTACCTTTTTGCACAATTTTAAACACCAGAGGACAAATTAATGATGCAAGGTGCATTACCATGAAGTTGCTCTTGATATCTGGGTGGGCTGCCAGAGGCCATGGAAAACAGCTGCTGCTCAGTAATGCCTCAGTGTGTGTCTCTGAATGTCCCAGCATCAGGGACACTCACAGATTTACCCTTCCCTGAAGTTGAATTAATGCAGTCTAACATTTCTAAATTTACTTCACCAGTTCTGATTTAACTCTTATGTTGGAATCAAACCACAGTAGTGGAAGTTACTTATTGCAGAAACACCCACTGTGTGAGAACTAGTTGTGATGTTCCATGGGCTTGCACTGGCACAGCAGCACCAAGTCTCTTCCTGGAGTCTTCTCTGAGGCTGCCAAGCCTGTACTTCCACACATCCCCATTGTTGCCTGGCCTAATGTTTGCAGTTCTTCAGCCACTAAGTACCTTCTGCAAATGCCAAAGCCCTTCAGAAAAAGACAAAAAACTTGCAAACTAAAGAAAAAAACCATTGCCTTTGAATTCTTCTCTTAGAAAGACGCACTAATGCTGCTCTGGAATAATCACCTTCCACTGTCTCTTTTGCTCAACACATGGCATTAAAGTGAACAGTCCACATCTGTAGCTTAATGCAACTTTCTGACAAATTCTACTCACCTCACGCAGGAGTCACTAATTTACAGAGCCTCAAGCAGACAAACTAGCCTTGGAATTTAGGTTCTACCTCTTCACCATTCCATCATCTAATGGTGAACACGCAATTAGGAGATTAATTAGTACGTGCCAAGATGATGATGGTTTGTTGTGCACTGAAACTTTGTGCCTGAAATAATTGAGATCAAAACCCGAAGTCTTTTATTCTGGATAGGAATACAAAAGCAGCCCTGCCAGCTAGGAGGATGAGGACTCTTCAGTGAATAATTCATTTAATGATGACAGTACTGTCATAACTCATTTTCAGTACATGTTGGTGGGATCGAATCCTTCTGCATTTTCTTCTGGATTGTTTTTAACTCTTCTTACAGCAAGACCCTCTCCAGTTGGCTTTTCAGTCGTAGAGATGAGAATTTCCAAGACTGTGACTAAAGAAATAGATCAAAACCAAATGTGGGGGGAAGGAGGAAGATGAAGGTCACGTTTAGAAAAAAAAAGTCTTCAGCTTTTTGTTTGAATCCTTTCAAGTCTTTCAGTTCTCCTGATGAAAACCCAAGACTCCATTGCATTACTTATTTATATTTTGAAATTCTGTTAGGCAAGACGAAAGAAGATCCTTTACCGTAAAACTGCCAATTTCGATTAAGAAAAAACTCCAGCGCTAGTTCTGAAATACTAGTTATGCAAAGCTGGGTGGAACCTGCTGGTGCTGCTTCAAGAAAACTGGTGTAGGAGTGGTGTGAAGTGGTAAAGGTTGAAGAAGATGGAGAATAATAGGCCATTCATCTACCTTTTATAAAGGCTTCTGCACGAATGACTGAAAAACTAGACAATGTGATGATATAATTATACTTATGTATAGCTGAAGTTCAAAACAATACTCACACCCTGTAAAACCTGAATGTGTGAGTGCACATCAACACACACCCAGTCAGTGATCACAAAAAGTCTCAAGTGCCTGCCTGAAGCCATTCAAGTGCTAACTTTGTTATCTAAGTCTAAAGTCATTAAAATATGCATGAGTGCAACTGCTAGGGTTGCAGCGCGCACCAGCATCCAAACTGGTGCTAGTACATTAGATCAGAAAGCAGAAAGGCGGGATGTGGGCTGTATTTTTAGAATAATGAACATGATGAAAGATTAGGTCTTCTGTTGCATTTCTTCTGAAATATGCAATTTGTTACAAGTTCTATTGTCTGTGAAAAGAATCCCTACTGCAGCTCTAATGTGGATTTTCGGGTATCAAAAACATAAAAGCACATCAGAACACATCATGTGCAAACCATGGCATTAAGCAGATTAGGAAACTAAATGTCATACTGTAACATGACCGGGGTTCTTACAGTTAATTTACAAGAAAGGCAGAAGAGCTCTGCAGGAAGCACTTTCTCCAAATATGCACCCTGCAGCTAAACCACCTCATCTACCTTATTGTTCTTACAGGGAAAATACAAATTTAAAAAAAAAGGGAAGGAAAAAACCCCTGACTAAAGTGATAAATTCAAGGCTTATGTGGATTTGTAAGATGACTAAATAAATTCCATGTGAGATTCTGTATTGCAAGTAAATTTAAAAGAAAATCACAGCAGTCTTAGCTACAAAATAGTTCAGCAATCTCCCATTCCACCATTCGCACTGCATTTGTACTGAAATATTGGTAATTTTATGAATGCTTCAATTAACAGCAATTTTTTTAAACTGAATTTCTATTTAATTGTATTTTCCTCTATGCCCCTCTGTGACACCGTGTGTCTGTTAGGATCCTGGAGGAAGCAACTGTTGTACACAAAGCTACTGTTTGGTTGTGTTTACTCAGAAACATGCTGGAATTTCAAATCTGGTTTGCTGCTGGATCTGGAGGAGTGAAAGAAGATCCTGTGTACTCCTGAAGAGACTAAAGTGAAAAGCCATCAGTCTTCTTAATTAAGGCTTTTCATATAAGCACTGCCTGAAATCACCTTAGCTGCCTTTTCAAGCTCTCACCTCATTCTAATTAAGCTCCCCGGAACATTAACCTGGCTTTTTCATCTGATTCATCTCATTAGGAAAAAAAGGTAAATGACTCGCTTTTAGATGCTGCTTTATATAGTGGCCTTCTACCGGAGTTTGTGAGATCCTTGAACAGTGACTTTAATAGAAGCATGATTATTTCCTTGGAAATTAAGTGATCAACATGGTTAAGCAATTCTCTAATGAAAAAGAATACTCCCCTGCAAAAAGTCACTGTATAATTATGGTTCCCACCCCATCTTACCTTTGGACAATTAACCATGTCAACAACCAAGATCCCTCTTTCAATAGGCTATTGGCCTGGGGGAGCAGTTATCAACAAGTGTGCTGTGGTTCTAACTTGGGTTTTTCACACCCATGTCCTTAGACTTAAGACCTTAAGACAGAAGACCTCTGTTGCCACTACAGAAATTTAAGCCATCCAGTGACCTGACCTGGAACACAGGCTGCCCCGCTAGGATAATACACAGCAAACATTTGAGGAATAGTGTGGAAAAACCTTCCTAAAGCTCAAAGGAACAGGAGCATCAAGGTTGTGTATAACGGAAATGGGATATGCTCGTTTTTTCCTACTGCCTTGCTCATGTGATCATGCAAACACAAGGAACAAGTTAAACCCTATATATATTCATATGTTGTTATGTTTTTAAAGCTTGTTCCATTATAATTTTACTTCCTTTAGAAGACTCCTTGAACAATAACCATTTAGCCAGCTAAATGAGAAAACAAAATTCCTTCCAGCTGTTGCAGAAGAACCTGTAGTCAAAAAATGCTTGAAAACTTTTGGGTGTTATCAAAATACATTTTCAGAGCTGAGTGAGTGCTCCTCTTTAGAGTGACAGCTGAACTAAAGCAACAAAAATTAAATTAGCTGAAATAAACCTTGTTTTTCCATCAGGAAATTTGTTTCAAGTCTAATCAACACTGTGTTGGAGTCAAAATGATGAGCTTTATTTTCATGCAGGAAAAAAATCTTCCCAATAAAAATGCTGCTGTGGTGCTGCTCTTCTTTCCCTGTCACCTGTAGACAGTATTTAACCCTGGACACGTAATTGCACACAACCCCTCCACAAGTTCTGGTCTGATGCTGGGAAAGAGCAGATTGTAAGCAAAAGCCTGTCCCTATTCCAAGCAAGCTGTCCTAACTTGCCGTTCACTCACTTCAAGTGAGATCATCAGAAGCTAGGAAAGATCAACCCAAAAGCACATGGGAGCATCAGCAGCAGGTGTAAGGACCTTCTGCACAGAGAAAGATACAAAAGAAGTGCTATTTCTAGCATTGTTGTATAACTTGGCAGATACAGAAGACACACACATATATAAATACATAGACAGGAGCATCTATGTACATGCAAGTCCTAGGGCAAGAGTCTGGCAACAAAAACAGAACAATCTCTTGCTGGAAGCAGCTGCTTGATCATTTGCTCTATGAAAACTGTGTTTAACACATCTATCTCTGCAAGCTGTAGTACTTACAGAACTTTCGGGATAGAGGATTTACATAGATATGTGCAATTGTTGAAATATTTTTGAGGCAAGATGTGACGTTTTCCTCTTAGCACTGATGGAGTCTATTCTGCCACGATGTGGTACAAGAAGACAATCTCTTCCAATTAGGACCAGGCAGGATGCCAGCAGGGAAAGATTTGGCTGGTCTGAAAAATCCTACCACTGTTTATCATGTTGAGGGTCTGTGGTTTTTTTTCCAGTCTGCTGGGTGCCTTAAAAGCTAGAAGCAGGAAACTTGGGAGAAGCAGGGGAATCCTCAAAGTGCTGGAATGAAATCACAGATCCACTTCCTCATAAATCGATGCCTGCAAAGTGCAGGATTTAGTCTCTGCTGTTTCCCCCCTGACTGATTTGTAATGCCTCATTGTTTAGGGTACATTTATATCATCTGTACATTATCTAAAACAGGGTTCGGCTGACAATTTAATTAAAGCAAATGTGCAAAAGTGAGGGAGAAATCTGATTAACTCACTAAGGTTCCAGTCTGAGTGATTATCAGCCAACAACATAAAATTGCCATATTGCAGCTAGTCTTTTGGAATCTCTAATTTAAGGGAATCCCTGCAGCCGTATCTGAAACTTTACAGCATTTGCTCCTGATTTAAAAGATCTATTAGTTAACGCTTGTAAACTAAGATAGGAAGAGTGTTATGTAAATAGTAAGCACTGCTATTATTTGAATACAAGTGGTTTTAAAGAATGTTACTGATTATCATAATGAAAATTAAGAGGAATATCAGCATAGTATCTTTTTACTTACAGGAAGCCGTATATGCTAAATCAAAGCACTGTGGGCAATGCTGGTTGGAGTATGTTCACACCGAATGCACCAGTAGACAGTATTTTAATTTCTGTCATAGAGAAATCAATGGATTGCTTTACTGTCTTCTAAAGGCACCAAGTCATCCTTCATGTGGAAGAAATTTCCAAATCTCTCTCTTTAGCACAAGTAAAATGAAGGTAAAAATCAATGCAAAGTAATCTGATCCTGATCACTGCTGCCTTTCTCATATCCCCACTCTATTTCTGTCATTTATCTCTATCGCTGGAAGATTCATTGTTGGTTTGGAACACATGTCAGCAGCACTAAACAATCTTCATTTCCATCATTTCTAATGCACCTGTGTAATATTCCAAAGACAAACAAAGGAGTCAAACTAACAGAATCCATTCTGTGGCATTAATAGCTGCTTCCTTCTTAGCACTTATAAACAGGGGAGATGCCTGCCTTGGATTTCATTTTCTTTCTTCAGTTAAGAAGTCCTTGACTTGTTCAGCTTTGGTATTTATTACTAAGCAAATATCTTTCTTGCCTGTTCAACATTTTGGTCTTTGAATTCCACTAACAAAGACCTAAGCTTCGTCAAAGAAATCTCTTCTCAGGGACTCTGACCAGGGCACACATCTATCTCGGTGTGTGCATGGACACTCATGAACCCACAGCTGTGCCCATCTCAATGGGATTTGTGAAGTCACTCACTCAATGCAAACATTAATCTTTCAGTTTAAATGCAAACTGTCTTCTCAAATCACTTTGCAGAAGTAAAGTAGAGCACAGAAAGTGAATTAATAGGATGTGACACTGAAAATCAGATCTGGACTGCATGGGTTTTTCCATTTTCTATATTAAAACCATGAAAAAACTTCACTAGATGGTGAGAAATACAGCAGTAAATACAATATTACTCCATCTACTCTGACAATCTTTTGCATTCGTCAACTCAGTTCCACGTTGTCTTGTCATCAAAGCCTAAAGTTGAAAAGGTAGAAGGGATGTGCAGAGGTCAACGACTATAAGGAAGCCTTGATGATGATTACAATAGGACTCATCATAATTCTGAAAGGAAAGCTGTCTCTGTCTGACAGTTGCCTCGGCAGTGCGATAGTACTGATTTTGGAAGCAGAAAAAATACAGGTGTTCTCATGATCAGAATAGTCAATGATCATACAGCTCTTACAACAATATTGTGACAGAGGAGGAGAGGATCCTTTTCACTTACAAGACAAAGATTAAAAACCATGCCTATGTAACAGCTATTAAAAACAGTACCTTGTTTAATCACCAGCACACTTATTGAACCTCCTGCCTCTAACACATCTGAGGTACAGATGTACTTTACCTGCAGTTGAGCACATTTTAGTGTGTTCATTCCTAAATGATCCCAAGGAAACTTTACAAGGAAACATCATTATCTTCCACATACATCCTTCCACATCCAGAAAAGCAGTGATGAAAGACTAAACTAAACTATTTAAAGGAAGGTTCATGTGGTTTTTTTAATCATTTATTGTGCTTTGCATCCTACTCTTAACCAGAAGATTAGAACCATTTTATTTAGCACACGTTCCACCATAAAACACCATCTCAGTGTGCTGCCACCACACCACAGCACCAAAAGAAAGGTGCCCGCGAGAAGATATTCAGTGACATTTTCTAACTGGAATCGCCACTTATGTGCAAAACAAAATAAACTCTTTATCAAATCACTGTTGAAGGCAGAAACATGGCAGGGAGATGATACAAATCTGACTGGAGTGTTCTGGCTGGGTGATTTCTATGTTTTTAGCCATGAAGTAACTATGACACTTTCTTTGAAGCTTGGTCACAAGGAACTCAGGAGACAGAACAGTTTTCTTGCTCAGCCCTCATGACAGACTTACCTGTGCTTGTTGCATTAATGTATTTAAATGACATCTTCAAGCGAATTGGTTTCATAGGAAATTTCTGTGTTTCATTTACCACAGAGAGATGAGATGTAAGAGATTATGGAGATTTCCTATATAGAGACGTCACACATTGTGACCAGTGATTGCGCAGGAAAACATCACAGCACACGGAATTGCCGAGTACCTCAGAACTGTAGGAAACAAAGCAGAAGATCTATGCGAACCATTAGTTGGGGCTGCTTGTCTCGTATTAGAAACATGAATTGCCTTAAGATTCCTTGGTCCTGTGGTCGGATCACCGACTGCAGCCAGGCCACAGGATACCAAACAATGGCAGAGATTATTTTAGTGCCTTTCATTTTTCTCCACACTTCCCAACTGCAGTAGAACATTCATTCCCAGGCCTTGAAGAACAGAAGGCAAAGAAAGGCTCTTGCGTTTCCAAGCCTTTATAGACGGCAGACAGATTTTGCCTAAAAGACTGCATACTTAAGGGACATGGTTATGCACCAGCAAGGAAAATTAGAGACTCTTTTTCCTACAGATCTGTTGCCAAGTCCTTGACTAACAGGAGGAGGTTCTGCACTGGTATGTCCTTTGACAACAGGACACAAAGCACCAGAAGGCAACCACAACCACCTATTTATATGCCAACTTTATAATACACAGACACACGACAGGTTCCTATTGCTGGTCGGAGCAGACTATGGACCTCATCAGAACCTCATTCCATCAAAGAACTTCTGTTGAATCTCACAATTTCCATTCCCAGAACAATGTTCTCTTAATCCATCTTTGAGGGATATAATATAAATGTCACAATCTAGTCCCATGGCCCATGCAAACAAGCACTATAACATGCCCATCCCTTTGTGGTCTTCCTCTCTGCTTTCACTATCACCCTCGCTGGAATCAGCAGTCTCTTTTGATCACTTCTGCTTCACAGTTTTCTAAGGAAGAAAGATAAGCATATTTGAAATGGGGACAAAGCGTTTTCTATGTAACAGAGGAATGATTCTTGGAAGCCACTGAATATTGGGATAAAGCACATGCTGCACTGAGACAAACCACAGGGATTCATCTCCATGTGCATGTTTCAAAGGCCTTCAACACCTGTTTTGCAGTGCAACGATAGGTAAATAAAGACTTTTCTCTCACAAAGTGCAAAATCAATTCAAGGTACAAAGGTTTGTGGACTAGAAATACTTTATCTGGCATTGTAATTATACATGATTTTTTTTACTTGTACAGAAATAAAAACTAAACACAAAAAGGGGATTACTGCAGTAGGAATTCAGAAATCATTGGTGTCCTGAATTGATGCAAATTCTCATAAAAACACAGAAAGGTGAAACTTTGAATTCATTTTTACTCTATTTTGTAAACAGGGCAGACTGACCCTCACAGAAGTAACAAACTTTGCGTTTCTGAGATGAAGAAATTCTGCAGTAGCCTAAACTAGTAAGCTGTCATGGTCTGGGTAACAGAGAGTTCAGCTCACTGGGACAAAACTCAGCAAGGCACCTGCTGCTCCCTAGAAAAACTCCAATCCATAGTTTAATCCAAACCTGAAAATAGTCTGTTTCAGAGTTACCCTGACTCACAGGTTTTTCGGTCATGTGCTCTGTACTGGGCAGACTGTCTAGCTCCTCTTCCTCCCCTGGCTCATGGACGTACACATAGAGATGCACTTTGTCTTTGCTTCCATCTGCTGTAAACAGGACTCTGGTTTGTATTCCAGAACTCGCCTGACACAAAGCAATGTCACTATGACCAGCCTTCTTATCTCACAGAGCTCTGACAGCCAGAGATGGGAACAAGGAAGTGGCAACCATGACTTCTTATCCTGACATGTAGCACAGACTTGGGCTTGTACCTCCCTGTGCATCACTTAGAACTGTCAATGAATTCAAACCCATGGCAGCTGTTTGTACCACCAGACACTGTTTGTATTTTAACATTACTTGGCTCATATTAGTAACAAAGGTTTTCTATCACTAGTGACACTGGAGCAGTTTTAGCTCGACATTTGTTTTTTAAGTTGTGATTTTGTAAAAAAGGAGATTCATCACAAAAGTTTTGACTTTCTCTTTTAACTAGATCACCTCAGAGCCCAAACACAGGGTGAAATTCCATTATCACAGTGTCTTTTTATTCCTGGGATATACCAGTGCCTACTTTCTGTAAGAATTACAACAAACTTAACACTTTCTCTTCCCTTGCACTTTACAAGGCATTTCTTTCACCAGTAGGTCACTAGACTATGCTTGGACCTCTTGGTGACTGAAGACAAGGTATCTACAGTTCCTTTCTAAAAAACAAATGGCCGCAATAAATTAGACCCCAGAACTCTGGCTCCAGTTTTTGGAGTACGTGAGCCACAAAAGACGATGACGTTGCGGAAGAACATTACCCACCACTTCAGAACTGCACAAAGTCCAGCTATTAGCCATCTGGTCTTTAGAAAACAGAGAAATCATAAAGCACATTTTAGCATCCAGCTATATTTGTCCTGGTTGCTCTCTAATAATTTCATTACTTACAGTAAACTTCCCTAAATGTACTTGTAAATGATACCCCATGGCTGCTGCTGTGGTGAACTGTCAGTGATGCCACACTGAGCTTATGGAGATGCTGGTAAAATACACAAAACCAGCTTCAATTATTCAGAAAGGTCACTGCAGAGTATTTAGTGTGGTTTTCTGTACAAGTGTTCCTAGCTAGTGTAAAGTTAGCTCTGCAGCTGAATGTACAATAAACAAGTGAGGACTGCTGCCTGTGTAACAAGCAAATACAGAACTACAGTTTACTCGTCACTTCGTTTTCCACACAGGAAATTATATATTACAGATAATGGCCTCTAAAAACCAGGTTTGAAGTCTCATGCTGAAGATATCAAATGGTTAATATTGCTCTGCTAAATACTGTTTTCATTAACAGCCATGCGATGACCACTACTAGAGCTGTAACATCAAAGGGCTGCTTTAGCATGTGGCTGATGGACCCTGCTCAGAGTTAGTGTAAAGTACTGACAAGCTTGTCTGTTTAAACCTCATACCTGTACGGAGAGCGCCTACATCTCCAAAGTAATGAAAGCTCTGCAGAACTTTGTTGTTGAAGAAGAAAGGTTAGTCCATTGAAGAACAGCATTCTAAACCAAACCCACAGCTCCCAGTCCTGTGCCGTACCAATTGTTCCCACTATGAGCAGTTATTCCAGGCAGATAAAGACTGACAGTGATTTCAAACTCAGCCATATCACATTTTGAAAAGAGTTGCTTACTCAAACCTTGCTCGAGGCCTCCCTGCTCTGAGAAATTCACACAGCTAGGAACTAGAGCAATTAGGTTTAATGGGGCTGCTTACGGGATTAAACTGGTTCACACGTGAGGCTGGAATTACCCACCTCGCTGCCACCAATCTCTCCTGAGCAACATATGTGAAAGCAACACATGTGAAATTACAGCTCATTTCCATAAAGGACACAACCAGTGGCAGCCCATTTCTGCAGCTAAAATGGAGGGGTGAGAGCTTGCCTGCACCATTAAGTGATGCAGTATGGACCTTTTTTTCCTTCTGAACTGGTTTTTGGGTGGACTGGAACTTTGTAGGACTGAAGGCGTCAATCCTCAGCGTTTCACAGAGCAAGGGGTGCTAACCTCCGTGTGCCTGCACACGGATCTCATGACAAACTGCAAAGTGCAATTCACTCCTGTCTTGGAAAGAAAAATATTTTGCCCTGAGCAAGCTTAGAAGAGTCAAACTAAAGATACGCCCCTAAATGTCTAATAATGCATTCAGCTTGAAAACCAGGTATCATTTAGGAGCATAATGCATTCAACAGCTACTACATCACTCTTGAAAGTGAACATCAGACTACTTTGATTGCAGGTTAAAACCACAGAAAACAGCTCACGGGAAGGAAAATGTGCCATGAAAATTTTCTATTGCCACTGGAGCTGCGTTCATCAGACCCCACCAAACACCACAGCTATTTTCTGCCAGTTGAAAGCAGGCATTATGATAATTTTCTTTTTTTAACCTAGGAATGCAGTTATATTCCTTTGCTACCTGTCAAGTTGACCCTGCGATAGGGATGTTAGGGCAAGAGAGAGTAGAAAGAACTGCACACATGTGCTCTGGGCACGCACAGTGCTTCCAAGGCAGTGTGGTGTTCTCCTTTGTTAAGATGCTCCTCATTCTACAATACTAATTCTGTGCCACAGTTTGTATACACCTTTAATTTAAAAATTCTGTCAACTCTCAAAACTTACACTTTGATAGAAAGGCTTTACAAGCAAATCTTGAATAAACAAATAATTCCTTTAATAAATGAAATAACTCACGAGGCAGCTAAGTGAGCACAGCCATGATGACTGCTAACACAAGGCAACTCTTCTCCTGAAGTTCTAGGGACTGCACTGGAGAGTAGCAATGATTGTCCTGAGTGCCGAATTGCTCTGCACAAACTGAGTTTCTTTTAGTTTTTAAGGAAAAAAAGGCATACACCATATTATGTTCCTGTGATTTGAAGTTTTTCATTGTTCTAACTAGAGATCTCCAGGAATTTTAGTTTCACTAAAATCCAGGAATTACTTATTTTCTCCCCCTCCAAGCCTTTCTTTCACTTGAAATATTCTTTTCAGCACTTGAAGCAAGCTGGACAGTGTAACTGTCTGTGTACCTAAGTCCTCTGATCTACAAAATGGTGTCAGGTCTGAAGAGAACTAGCTCATCCAGACATTGTTTAGCCTTCAGTAAAGGCTGTTCTGAATTGTACTGGAGCATTTGTCGCAGTCCTCTATCACTTGGAGAACAGAAATTTGATGAGGAAATAGTTCTGTTACCAACTTTAATCAGCACTGAGCATACAACGTAAATACTGATTTAAACTTGCAAGAAATTAGAACTTTTCAGTATCAAGTTGTTTGATTAGAATATAGTTAATAATCCACAGAGCAGGACAGACAGGGAAAAGCCTCAAACAATTTAGTGTTGTATTTCTTTTCAGCAGAGAATTACATACTGCAACATACACTTTCCTCCTGAAGCTGACACTGAAATACAGAGCTCTTTTTTAATGTGGAGATAAGCACAAGTGTCCAGCTCAGAAGTGATTAAGCCCATTTGGTTAAGCTCAACATTAAATACTACTCACATGCCACTTCACCTCATACTAACTGGAATTTGGGGTGGGTGCTTTGTACTTGCTTTTGTTTTTCTATTTCCCAGCTGAGATGTCTTTTCAAGAGACAAAAGAGTTTTCCTGCTTGGAAATGACACCGTGCATGACAGTGGTATTGTTGTGATGGATCTACAGCACCTACACAAGGACATATGCGATGCTGCGATATGGCTCAAATGGGGACAAAAGGTTAAGGGTTGAGCTCAAACGGAGCCCCATGTCCAGGGTCTGAGCAGGAGCACAGAGGTAGTGAGGCTGATTAAGGGCTATCTATGCACTCAGGGTTCTGATACACTAAATCCACAGCAGAGAGGCAAAGCTGTGATATAACAGAACCCTGTAAGCAGGTACAGCTGCTGAAAGAGTTGGTTGCCTTTGAAGACAAGTGTGCAAATCACATTTTGGGAGGCAGCTTGAAATACACATTTGATTAGAGATATTTATGAGATTTTATATGGATTAATAAACTTTCACTCCAGAAGCACTTAGACGAATTGGAGACTTGTTTATTCATTGTATCTGGCACTCTCCCTCACACAGTTTTCCCATTTTTAGAGCATGTTTCTTTAATGTCTTCTATGATTGCAATTATATCAGTACCTAGAGGAAACATATGCACTTACAAATTGATTGAGCCCACTATTAATAGTGTTTTTTGGATTCTCTACCAGATAGCAAAGAGTCAGTTGCAACACAAAACGTTGCTGTAATTGAGCATTAATGCCAAGAGTGGAGAAAAGAAAATAATCCAAGCAGATTAACAGGCCATGGAT
Source organism: Phoeniculus purpureus (assembly GCA_028565055.1). NCBI lineage: Eukaryota > Metazoa > Chordata > Aves > Bucerotiformes > Phoeniculidae > Phoeniculus > Phoeniculus purpureus. The sequence goes on along the minus strand of JAOXOE010000720.1, from coordinate 253,635 downwards.
GCATTCTCTCACTCAAACTAATGCAAGAAACAGCTATGCAAAACAAGGAATTCTATTCGCCTATTGTCTTTCTATTTCAACAACAGAATATATTAACAAGCAGTTGATACTCTTAAAACCAAATAGTTCCTAAACACGGTGTGCGCTGGGAAGTGCTGCTCATGGTCTGAACAGTATACATGAGAAAGTGTTGGCCACTGCTGCTCTGCAGGGCCATGCCTGGTGGGTATCAGGTTGCCTGCAAGGGCTAAGACAGAATGTTACGGGTTGGAAGACTCCTACTTGTGTCTTGTTGTCCACAGTCTGGATTAAGGGGCACATTCTCGACTTTGACATTGAACCATCAGAATATTGTGGATTACAAAATACTTGTGCCCATCCTGCAATGAATTTCTGTTTCCTGGGGAAAGCGAGTTGCTTGTTTTCTTCCTTTTGACTTCAGTTGGGTATTTTTTATGTTAAGAATCCCTTGCCAGCACATCTCTGACTTCAGTGGAGCTAAACTAGAGACCCTGCCCCACAGAATCTTCCTGTAAAGCTTTTGTGTGATGTTAATGATGTGTGGGCTAATTCCTAGACGGGGACCATACTGCAAACACTCACAGATTGGACTACAACGTTCACCTTGCACAAATGTGAAACTGAACAAACACAGTCAGAAGTTACTTTTGCAATGACTAAACCAGTTAGTGCTCTCCTCTCTTGTAGGTATTCTTTTCAACAGTCATTCCTTCCATTTTCAGCTCCTCTCCCCATGCAACTGCTTAGTCACTCTCCTGCATCGAGATGGGGAGAGACCCCAAGAGTCAAAGTGAGAAAACTCAAGGGTTGAGATTAAGGCAGTTTAATACATAAAGCAAAAGCCACACACACGAGCAAAGTAAAACAAGGAATTCACCAGTCCCAAAGGCCAGGCAGATAGTTCAGTATCTCCTGGAGAGCTGGGAACTTGGGAAAACAAACACCATCAGTCAGTACAATCCTTCTTCCTTCCCCAGTTTTATACACTGAGCATGACTCAAAATGGTCTGGATCATCCCTATGGTCACTTGGGGTCATCTGTCCCAGCTGTTTCCCCTCCCAAATTCTTGAGGTTCCCCTCACTGGTGGGGTGAGGAGCGCAAAAGGTCTTGACTCTTTGCAAGCACCACCCAGCAACGATGAAGGCATACTGGTACCATCAACACCACCTCAGCACAGATCCTAACCACAGCCCCATATTAGCTACTGTGAAGAGAATGAACAACTGCAGCCCAAAGCAGCACTGTTTACATCAGTGTGTGGAAGATCACTGGATCAGAACTTTCAGCATTCAGGACAAGCACACGCTTTTCCCTGACCTTTTAAAGCACAAAGAAAGTTGTCTCCAACTTACATATGTGGACATAACAAAGCAACTCCGGTTTTTTTAGCAGTTGTGGTTTCATGGGAATTACTGCCAGTAAATGTAACTCGGTGCTGACAAATGTTGCCAGCTATTTTGTTTCAATGATAGATTAAATCTAAGTTGTCTATTATGATAATTATGTAAAGTGGAGATATATTTAAGCTCGAGGAAGACACTATATATAAAACAATTATATATATATACTTGAGAGAGAGCGAGAGTGTTACACTTCTCAAACTCAGCTTTGCACTGCCGAAGGAAGTGAGAATGCAGGAGACACATTCTAAGTACTGGCTCAGTAGTTAATTTGAAATTATTATTGGCTAGAATTACCCAAGTAGGCAAAATGGAACCAGAAATTCCTATGTGACTCAAGTCTTGCAAACCAAGGGGAGTAGTTGAGTATCACTGCCTTGACTGCTTCAGTCATTCAATTGTCTGATGAAAGCATTCCTCTCCTTTCTTCTCTTTCTTGTTTTAAAAGAAAACAGTGGTCACGCACAAATATTAGGTAGAAAACTGCTCAAGCAGGCTCAAGCCCTCAGATGAAATCGGACGAGAAAAGCTGTAATTCAGCTCAGATCTTGGTTTAATGCAGACAGGAGTTCACTCTTTCCACAGATTTCCAGGCAGAGTAACAGCAATTTGTACTTAATGCAGAAAGCTGAGAACTGATGGCACTTCATGTTCACTCACGATCAGGCTCAATCTGACCAGAAAGGAAAAATGTGGAGTATGGAAGGATTAAAAAGTGACAATTTTGAGTCAGATACAGAAGTTCTTTTTGACTCTCTTTTTCATCTGCCCTCTATCCTGGGTTTTTCTGGGAAAAGTCTGTTACCATATTGGGAGGCTGGTAATTGCAAGGATCCTTGTAGCTCTCATTCCAAAACCACCAGCAATACCTGAATTATTCAGAGTGAATCAAATATTGTACTAAAAAAACCAACCCAAACAAAACAAAATGATTTTTGGGGGAATGGGTGTCATTTTTTCATACAGAACTGCACCTGTTCTGCTGGGCATGTTTTTATACAGTACGTAAACAGCACAAACCAGAGCACTCTATCTCCCACTATGATCAGCTATTTGCGACAGATAGTGCCTCAAGTGCTTTCACATCCACCGCACGAGCTCGCTCTTCTTCAGCTGCAAACTACAAACTCCATTCTGTATTGAGTGAGTAACAACTTACATTCTGCAGCTCAATTCTGGAAAATAAATGAGCATGAAAAAAAAGGCTTAATTCAAAAAATGCACCCACCCCCCAAAACTCTAGTAGCCTCTAAGAATAATTCCACAGTTGAGCCAAAGCCAATGACCACTGCTATGGACTCCACAGAGCTTTGAATCAGACACCTAACAGATCTTTTTCTCCCTCAGTAAGAACAGAATTTGCCCCCTGGTGCTGGCTTTGTAGGTCTGTCCTTCCTCAATAAAGGATTTACAAATCCAGACAGCAAACCAATTAAACTGTCACAGAAAAAATAGGAATAAAAAAGTAAACTGGTTTTTTTTTTTTGCTGTTTCTGTTGGTGTTACACATTCTGAACAGGCTCCTGGAGTATGTGTCAGTCATAAAATGTAACCCTGGGAGGACAGATTGGGAAATGATTTCTCCTCATTTGCACTTGTTTCAAAGGTGACTTCGTCACCGCTATCTGAAAGACACTCTGCCCCTCAGTAACAAATGATTACAGCTAAATGAATCCCAGAGGTTTGCCAGGAATGCAGAACAAAGGCGTAAGAATGAGAGCTGTGGTTCAAGATCTATTTTTTTATACCAGCATAATTTTTTGCTTCACTGATCTATCACTAAACAACAGCTGCTGGGGTAGAGACTCAGGGCGCTGCAGGAATGTTACCAAATCCTTTAGTGACTGGTCGCATGTGTTTGCCTCAGGCCTTCAAAAAAGTCAGAAACTTGTGAGAAAGGACTGGCAGGTTGATGTCACCTTCTTCCTGTAACAGGTTTGAAGATGCTAGACACACTGGAGTAACAGCCTGGAGTTGGTTTGTATTTCTAAAGGACTGACGCTGTAATCTACACAGATGTGGGCACCCTCTGTGGAAAGCGGATGTGATGGGAAGAAGAGGGATGGGGGACAAAAGTGAATAAAAGGCAAACCATTTGTGGTTGCTGTATGTACTGTCTTGGAAATTAAACTGTTGCTGCATGGATAAGAAGCTAGGTTTTTTTACTTCCCCCTAACTATGAGAGACCTGTGTTCCATTTTCTGGATGCTGGAAGTAACCTTTCTGATGACAGTCCCCACAATTTCTCCACTGAGCATGATGTGCTGTGGTAGGGAATATCCCTTTGGCTAGTTTGGGTCAGCAGTCTTGGCTGTGCTCCCTCCCAGCTTCTTATGCACCTGCTCACTGGCAAAATGCAGAGCACTGAAATGCCCTTGATTTCCTAGCAACAACTAAAACCATCCATTTATTATTGTCAACTTTCATCTCCTACCAATTCCCCTACTGAATCAAAGCCATAGCACTATTCTAGCTGCTAAGGAGGAGAAAAAGCTGTACCTCAGCCAAAACCAGGACACTAGGAGAGGCAAATCACCCAGTGAGTGATGGCAGAGCCATCCCTTTGGAGGAAGGATGAGTTTGGCAGCCTGAACACTTCAATTTCTCCATGTTCTCACAAATCCAGGTTGTGCTGCTCTGAGTGACGATGTGCAGCTCTGAAAATTAACAGTGTACGAACAACTGTGAAGTTCAAGTGGAAAGCTTCCAGCACTTTGATGTTACAATTCACCCTGTTCCATGAAGCCTCCCCAAAGGCTCCAGCGGTGCTTGACATATTATAAAAAATTTATCTAGAAAAATCACATTTTAGCCCTGCTACAGCTCTGATGCAAGAAAGCTTATTCCAGTCAAAATGAGATGCGTCTGTGTAAGAGTGGCACTCCAAATAGGATTCCTGAGATACAAAAAGCTATGAGGAAAAGGAATCACAAGCATGCAATGTATGAGTTATTTCATCTTCTTTTATTTTGGAGGTCCCAAGGCGAGGTTGTTAAGATTTGGTTTGTAACTGAACTTCCTTTCTCTAAAACAGCCCCTACAAACATTGGTTCAACACAGACTCAGTAACTGCATCACAATGGGTATTTACTAGCTTGTTTATTCCTATTCCTACAATCTCAACCTACCCAATTACCACGTGAATGCTTTCAAGTCCCTACAGAACATCTGCAGGCAGCAGAAAACACAGGGACACCATCTGAGCAGGTGAAAGCTGGAAATGCTCCCATCACCAAGCACTGAGCTGTCTCTTCGGCAAATGGGAAGGGATTAAAAAGAAGATGAAGGTAATACTTTTAAAAAATCCTTTCCCCACAGCTAGGTTACTCTGTCTCTCAGGTACCACTGAATCTAACTCCTTATGACTGGCTGTTGACTATCAAGAAAGTCAACACATCTCGTATGACAACTCATATGTTTTCACTGCTTCTTCATAGCTGTGTAGCAACTCTACTGAAAATGGAGGGATATGAGAATGACTGAAGAATAAGTAGGAAAGTTAAATGGTTTTCTATCAATGTTGTCATAAATGTACAGGCTTTCCATTTGAACTCTGTTAATCTAGTTAATTATCACAGAAGGTGATAATAAGGAAGGCCAAAATAAGGTCTGAAGATGCTTAAGATGTAAAAGCTAAAATCAAAGGCATTTTCAAACCCATTACAAGCAGAACACCTGCCAAGAGTTGGTTGGGCTGACAGATGATCAAAGAGTGAAAAGAGAACTCAAGGAAGGTTAAGACCTCAACAGAAAAGCTTAATGGACTCTTCCCGTCAGGGCTCACTGTAGAGGAGGTTAGGGAGATTATTGACATCAGGTCCATTCTTTAAAAATGATAAATTCTAGATCTGCTTATTTGAAGTGTCAATAAAAGAGGTTATAGGTGAAAAAATGCTATTACAAAGTCATCAAAAATTGACAGTAGAAGAAACTATTGACGTAAAAGTTGTAAAAGAATTAAATATGAAAGTACTGAACTCCGAGGATGATGTGTGATCTATCAGCTCAGTCATATCCAGCAACTGAGCAGAAGGTGGTAAGTGCAACATCACTTTTTAAAATGGAACCCGGGGATGATGCCATTAGCACAGATGAGCAAGTCTGACCTCTATACTAAGTGAATTTGTAGGACTCTAAATGAAAACAAAGTTTCTAAGCAAATTAATAGATACAATATGTTGGCCTAGAATGAACTCAGCTTTATTGATCCATTTGATTACTTGTAGGCACTGTAGGGGCAGGTACACAAGAGTGATCAGGAGGATTACTTTTTAAAGTGTTTCTTTTTTAACAAGATCCATTTCCAAAGGGTCAGCAGAGAACAGGTATGACCAAGGATAGAGGAGAATTTTCTCTTAAAGACTACTGACAGCTTAAAAGATGGGGTATAATGGCTAAGACAACAGACTTGGTATCATTGGGGTTACAGAAGGATTTCTGCTAAGACAGATGCTGCTCAGCATAAGTAACCCACAAGAATGGAAACAAACAAAAAAAACCCAATAGAATGAAAAAAAAAAACCATTTACCCATCATACAGAATTATTTGGGTTAAAGAGATATAACCATTATTTTGAAAGCTGCTGAAGATCTTCACAATACTAAGGGTAATAAGATAACCAAAGAAATTAAATCACGGTAAATGCAAAGGAATGACATGGAAAAGAAAAAGCACCAGACTCTCTATTACAGACACTAGCTATTTTCACTCAATTTTGCTTCAATTCACATTATTCTTTGAACACATTTAAAACATAACAGAATTGTTTAAAAAGTTAAGCAGAGCATTAAAAATTACTGAAACGAAAACACATTGCTATGTCACTACTTACATTAGTCACAATCCAACCGTTCTGGAGCACAGAATCAAAAGAAGTAGAGAGAGAGTCTGACATGACTGCTATGAGTTATGAGGTGGCATCTACACAAGAAATTAAGCAGAGAAGTGAGACTAAACCTCTTCATATGGGAAAAGAAATCCCCTAAAGGCTCTGTGAGAAAGATTTATCACAACATGGGTATTTTGTAAAGTCTATCGTAAGACCCATGATGGAAGTAGTACTCACTACATTGCTAAAGTGGAAAAATACAGAACATTAAATTATTTTAACATGAAAGCATTAAAAATCCTACTCCAAGTGTCTTACTCAGGAAATATTTTCTCTCTTATCAGGACACAAGATGTGCCTCCATCACACATTACTTTGCTGGTCTGTAAATGGACAGACACACCCTGTACTTTCACCCAGACAGAGGACTCCAAACTCCCAGATTGCTAATAGAACATTTCCCATTATGTTGGGAAAAATAATTTCTAATCATCAATGGCTATTTTTGTTTAAATTCTTCAGAGATTCGATAGCAGTGGAGCAGAAGTAACAGCAACCCGTTGCGTGTTCCACAGAACGGAACTCCAAATCAGACCAACACAGCGACTATTTCTCAGTTTGTTAACGAGTAGAAATTCCCAAGTCTCCTCAATGTCCAAGTGTCCATGTGAGTGAGTCAGTGAAATCAGAGAACAGGTGCGAACAAGCGCATTGTTTGTTCCATTTGGGATATGAATCCTTCTTCTAGGATTCACTGAAGAGGAATCAGTGAAGGACATGCAGGCTGCAGGGAAGAGCAGTGGGGGTTTTTATACTGGTTTCCCTGGGACCACCATTCTTTGTGTTTGCAAACACTGGCCTTCTTTGCTCCAGAAGCAGTTTTTAGAGTCATTCTGTTGTGCAAAGCTGTTTATTAATTTCTATACTGAGATGTTTCCCCCACTATAAAGTGTATTTACGCCACATTACCTTTAACTGACATTTGGTGTTGCTGAAGTTCCCTTTCCTTTTGCTCTATCTAGACTGCATGTGGAGAAACGTTAGAGTTTTTTTTCAAATTACAGTTCTCTGGCTCTTTTGATTGCCCTCTGGGTTTCACTACAATCACTGGCAGCTGAACACGAAATCATGCTGCTGAGTAAAACATGGTGGCTCCCTCATAAAAGAATTCTTGATTACATTTCTTTTACATATTTATTTATACGTTGGATAGAAGATGAGGCACAGAGAGCCAGTCAGGGAGCCATGTTCTGATTGGCAGCTGAGACCCCCGTACCAGAGCAGCACCTGTGCCTACACAACATTTACCACAAATCAAGCCTGGGATGAAAATTAATTACCCAACCTAAATGTTGGAAAGGCCAAGTGACACTGATTGGGAAATCAAAGCAATAGCTGAAATGCTCCCCGCTCTCCTCTCCAAAGGCACATGGCTCCTTATCACTGTGACTTTGAAGAGCTGGATGTACTTCACACGCAGCCTCAGCTGCGAAGGAGGAGTTGTACATACGAAAACCTGCCCATCACAACTTTGTGGCGCAAGTATTTAATGCTGTTTATTTACTGCTGTTCAAAGAACAGGGTTAAATTATTTTAGACATAGATTTTTGAGACAAATCTTATTAAATTATGCCAACAATTCAATTCTGTCTTCCCAAAACTCAATACAAATCGGGTCACTTGCACTGACAGACATGTGGATGTACATCCCTTATACCAGAGGCAACTCATTTAGTTAGGACTGTATCACTCACTGAGCACTGGGTTTTCCTAATCCCTTGGGCGACTGCAAGCCAAGAAGCAAAAGACTTCACAGATCAAACAAGAAAACATAGAGGTTTTACAGCTATGGACTAATTCCTTTGTCTTACAGACACAGTAGCAAACACCTCAGAAAACATTTGTTCCCCCTAGGCACTGCTCCCTGCAACTCTGTAAGCACCTTGTCTTTTCAAAGTCCTTTTCCTTCTCTCAATAAGTGGACAAATCTGCAAGACACTGCCCAGCACAAGATCCCACACATAGCAGATCTGATTCTGCACCTACTTCCACAGCTAAATCACCTCAGCCAAGAGCCACTTAAATCCACTGAATTTCTTTGTGTAGATCACAGTCGTCTTTGGTAGAAAGCTCCAGCCCATCTACTGTATTCATCACATTTTAAAATCAAACACATTTTTCAGAATTTTAATGAAATACTGAGGTTTTAAAATAAATACAAGTGTGCCAGCGTGCAGCATTGCTAAATCCAAATGACTGTAATTAGTCTTTCTGGTTTAATGTTGTGACAATCCATTTCATGCTGTTCAGTCACAAAGTTTATAGAAGTTTCCAATGCTCGCAAAGCTGATCAAATGGAAGGGTTCGGAGTTGATAGAGGGCCATTGACATTATTGGGGAAGAACAGAACTTAAAAATGCCATCATACAGTGGCTCCAATGAAATCTTGACAGCTGCTATTCACAAATATTGCTGACATGGATTCTATTCTATTAAAATTCAGAACTACTGAATTTTCATCAGTTTTTCCTTTCACAGCTGGCATTTCATGCTGTCAGCATCCTGTGATTTACAAGGCTGGATGGAGTGTAAAAATGTTGTTTTAAATGGACAATTTCATAAGAATGTTTACTAATTGATATGCTCTGGCAACTTAAACTGTAAACAGAGTGTGTGTTCCAAAAGTCAGAGTGCCGCACAGAAGAGAAAGAGCTGAACTTAATAGCTTTGGTTTCATTAAACTTTTATGAAAGTCACTAGAAAACAAACATTTCTATGCAAATTTTAAAAGAATGGCTTAATTTGTGAAGCTGCTTTTGCAATGTCAAAAATCCAGTACAAAACACGTAACAAATGGTATTGATACTCATTAGTGGAAGACATAGAAGCTGTTAAGCAGGGAGACCACGGAGGATTAATAAAGCAACTGTTTTCTAATAATGCTTGCACAGGATTCATTGAGAGATTTGCCAATGTGATATAAAGGAAGCCGAGCACAAAATGCAAATGCCCTAAGCCTGCAATGTTTTTCTTCAGCTAAGACCTGCAGAAATTACGGAAAGAACAGATTTCCTGGGAATTAAGTCAGTATTTTATACCTTTCATCACGCTTCTCAATTCCAGGCTTCAGAAGGAATATGGGATACGACGTGTATTTCTGCAGTGACCCAAGGCGTACAAAAGCACCTGCACAGAAGTAATTAGGAATGGCTGGGTAGGCCAACATAACTTGGTGGAGTTCCTGATGTATAACACCACTCAGAGAGAAAAAAAAAAATCACAGAATCCCAGAACATTAGGGATTGGAAGGGACCTTGAAAGATCATCCAGTCCAATCTCCCCGCCACAGCAGGATCCCCTTGATCCAGCCACACAGCGACAGGGCCAGGTGAGTTTTAAAAGTTTCCAGAGAAGGAGACTCCACAAATACACTGCTCTTCCCAAAGCCATCTGTCCCTTGCTACCCGAGCCACTGTCAAGCCAGCTCAAAGTCTGGAATAAACCTGTATCACTCATACCGAGATTTTAGGACAGTAACAAGACACACTTTTGAATCGTACCCTAAAATCAGAGGCAATCCAGGGTATTTGTTATTAGAGGTAGGAGAAGCAGGAGAAAGCCATGTTTCCCTTCACAAGCTTTTCACTCTGCAAGAAGAAAGCAGCCCTTGGCCATTCTGTATCAAGACTTTACAGAACAGAAAGGATTGCTATTCAAGTACTTCTCCAGCTTCGTCAGAGGTTACTGTTTTTGATTAAGTGCTGTGAAATTACTACCTTGCCTGGAATTTACTGATCTCATTTACAACTATTATTATTTCCAGCATTTTCATGGCAGATTGTGTGTTTTCCTATTTGTGGAAACTGAGCCACTCTAATATTTTATAATCAATAGTGCTAAAGTGCAAAGGAATAGTGTGAGGTTTTCATTAAGCTGGAGGAGAGTGTGGTGAAAAGACCACTAAGAACTATTGATGTTTACATTTTATTTATCAATGTTGTTAAAACTCCTCTCCACTGCAATGTTTGCTTTTCCATACTACCCCCCCCACCCCTCCAATTTGGGATCTCTTGAGCTGAGTTTCAAAGAAGATAAAGTACCTTGTGAATTAATTTATTTTGAAGAAAACAGAAAACACAATTTGTGTCTTTTCATTGAATTATCCTGAGCTGTATTGATTTAACCCAAGTTTTAAATTAATTTAGTTTGAAGGAAACAAAGCGACGAACAAACTGCACCTCTTCTGGACAGTCTATCCTTGTGGTATTATGCAACAAGATTTTCTATGTTATAATCATCTGCATATTGTCGATATAAGAGACAATACTGTCATATCTCTATGCTCAAACCTCACACAAAGAATTTTATCCATTGTATTAATTCCTTGAAGACCAAACTGGCATTCAAATTACAGCTTTTCCAGCACATTTCAAATGTTTGAAAGCAGCTTGATTAAGCTTGGAAATATGTTAAATGTCCTCAGAGGGAGAACTTTCTTTGCTTGTAAACACACTGACCAAATCAGTTTGCCCATTACAGTTCACTTTTACACACTGGTATGTGACACCTACAAGAAGGAAATAACAGAATCACAGAGCATTAGGGATTGGAAGGGGCCTCGAAAGATCATCCTGTCCAATCCCCCTGCCACAGCAGGATCCCCTAGATCCAGTCGCACAGGAACATGTCCAGGTGGGTTTGAAAAGTCTCCAGAGAAGGAGACTCCATGACCTCCTTTGGCAGCCCCTTCCAGGGCTCTGTCACCCTCACTGGGAAGAAGGTCCTTCTCACATTGATGCGGAACCTCCTCTGTTCCAGCTCACACCTGCTGCCCCTTGTCCTGTCATTAGATGTCCCTGAGCAGAGCCTGGCTCCATCCTCCTGACACTCGCCCTTTCCATATTTATCAACATTCATGGGGTTACCCCTCCGTCTCCTTTTCTCCAAGCTAATTCACAGCCATCACCGCAGACACGAACAAGGTGGAGCACAATGCTTATTTACCTAGCAGTTCACATCTTTATTTTCCTGTTTAGAGAGAAATCTGGTAGGGTTTGGCTTGCTTTCTTTTTAAATAAAAAAATTTTAAACTGAATTGTCACTTTTCCACCTGATCTATCCAGTAACTTTCAACTCTTTTACTTACTTGCTTGTACTAACTGTAATGTTTTGAACAATACTATGATCTGTCACAGGTCCAGTGGAACCTTCACCTGTGCCAACAGAACCTGTCTCATTGTCTTTAGCTCATTGTTCTCTAGGCCTCTCACTTATTTCAGTGAGCAGCATGCACTCGGTTCACCTGGGCAGTCTGCTGCTTTATGCGAGTGACAGAGTATTTTCTCTTCTAAAAGGAAGAAAAAGGATGGTGGAGGACATAATGCAAACTAGGTCAGAGATACAAATGGAGGAAGTAAATGTTTTTTCCACAGATTTACAATCATGCACTCGGGAAATTTAATTCAGCCTGTCTGTGCACATCTGTATTTCTGGTTAATACATAAATATGAGAGTAGAATGAAGAAAGTCTTTGCCATGAATGGTCTTTTGAATTTTAATAGAAATTTTACTTCAATCATAACTTCTATTCATTACTGAGTAGCTGAACTTTTCTAGGAGAACCAGTTGCATAAAGTGACACTGAAAACCTGCTGTTCAAGAAAACAGTCCTTCACAATTTGTATCGGGTCACTCAAAGTTCTTATTCCCTAAATTCCAGTAAATTAAGTTAAAACCAGTGCTACAATGACTATTCAGAAGAAAGAAACCAATGCTCTGTCGTTCATCTTGTAAATACTGAAGCATAACCATAATTTTGGGGTAACCCCAACTCTTTCCTCCTCTGCACAGAGCCCTGCCCCAACCTCAATGAATTCATAGGGTCTAATACTGTAAATGAAATGGGGGAGCTGTGAGAGAAAGGCCAGACATTGTCAAACAAGTGATCAGTGCAAGATCAATTAGGATCTAGAACATTCAACAGCCATAATCAAACATTACCGGAGCTTTTTACAGAAAGGGCTTTCTGAATGAATACAGAATGACTCAGGGACTGCTGTCAGAGCACACTCAGGACAATTTTGCAAGCAGATAAAACCAGAGAAATTAAATGAATTATTTATTAGGGCTCTAACACTGGAAGTCAGAAATCAGGAGTTCTACTCCAAGCTCTACCAGTGACCTTCTCTATGACCTCAGACAAACAGCTTTATCTGCTTCTGCTTGTTCCACCCTGAGGTTCTCCTGCCCAGCCTCTGACATTTTTCATCCAGAACACTGTCTTTGCGACACACCTAAGACACTCCTGCCCAATCGGAAGTGGTACCTTTAACTATTGGGAAAATTCAAGTAAGTAATAAAAGACATAGATTCAATTCACTTTGACATCCTGTAGAGAAGATGATCTATGTGCCTAGATGACCTCAGAAGTTCCCTTCAGGTTGTTTGGTTTGACCCCATGAACCTGTAACAAATCTAGATGAATGATGGAATCTCTTGCAATGGGTCAGCTAAGTGCTTTCATAGGAATTGGGCAGACTCTTCAATTTCTACAGCACAACATAACCAAAGCACTGTTGTGCAAATCGAGGTAACATCAGTTCCATCTTTAGTAAATTTTCTGGAGACAAACTTTATGTATTTCATGGTCTTATTTGATGTTTGAAAGGAATGTTGACTGATGCACACCAAACATTAACAGATGTACCAGAGCCACACCTCTGTTATTTTCTGCTGAGGCACACGAATTTCAACAGCAACCAGACATAAAGTGGAACATTACAAGGAGAAAACATCTCTTTTTAAAGAGGAAGCTGACATGTACAGTACTTGTTATTGCTGCATTGTCTTCATCAGTCTGAGCTTGTCACATATATTTTAATACATGATTTATGGTTATAAATTCATTTTCCATTCTCATTTATAATATGGTGTCACATTTTATCACCAGCGCATTTAATCATCTCCTGTCTGCATATTAATGGCTACAAATATGATACCTGTGTAGACCTAGCAACCAGTGGCTGGAGCTGTCTCAGACTGCAACGGTTGAATGCTTTGAAAAGTACTGATAAATAGAGAAGTTCAGACAGTTTTATATGTCTGTCTCACTTTAATAGCCAAGATAAAATTATACGGCTGCACTAAGGACTTGATTCCTTTTCCCTCTTGAAAAATCTTTGGCATGCACTTGTTTCTCCTCAGAGCAGCGTTAGTACGTGCAACTGGACATGCAGAACCATGGCAGGAACTGGTACACGAAAGGCAAAGAGTGAAGTGCTATGGATTTTGAAGGAGAAGCAGGATTGGAAAGAAGAATATGTCCAATATATGTCCAAATATTGGAAAATTTCAAAAAGAAAAAACAAAGTCAGTTGCTTGTTTAAATTTTAGTTTTAAATTACAACATTAAAGTCTACTTAGCTATATTTAGAAAAATTTACTTGAATCTGTCCAAAAATATGGGCCAGTCCTGTGCAGATCTGTAAAGCTGTAAGCAACTGCAAACAGAACCTTTCATGCATCTGGATCAACCAGCACCAGTACCAGTTCTGTTTAAGGAGCATGTTCATGTCAATAATGCACAATAATTAAAAGACACTTTTTCTCCGTGTGGAAGCTTTCTGCACTGTTTGAAAGTGTGAGAGGTCATTCATGTCACTCTGTTCTTGAAGAAAAATGGGACTTTTTAATTATTCATGAATCATAATGTGCTACTCCTATCTGTTTGTCTTTATTTGTGTGAGTTCTTTGGGATTCCTCAATGTCAGCGATGTAAAGATATTTGTATTCAGAGTAAAGGGCATGAAGACTAATCTCAGTTTTTACCATATCTGAGTTTATTCGTGTTTGCATAATGAAGGAGACTGTGCATGATGAATCATGTATCACAGCTATTATCTACTCTAAATATAGAGGAAAGACAACTGACAGCTTTAGCAAAGGTTGTTTGACAGTAGTTAACAAGTCCTGGCTTTTAAAGCTCATTCTGTAGTAACACATAAGAAACACAGATTCCAGTTTGGGGCCAGCAGAAGATTAACAACATCCCACAACCTCAAAACCTATAGATCTTTTCTCCATGATCCCTCTGCCAACGCACTGCAATGTAGAGTATCCTCAGGAAGAAACTATCTCGAACTGGATAGAAGCAGTTTTGTGTCACCTGATTTTCCTTAATCTATTCACACAAAGTTTCAGAAGCGTCTTATGCAAAACGCTGGTATCTTTTCCTGTGAGAAATGCCACAATTTGAAAGAAATGGTTTTTTGACTTAAGAAATGCCACAATTAAAACACACACTTCCAAGTAGACCAGTAAGAATCTCCACGTATTTTCCACTTTTGAAAACAAAAGCAAACACACAAACAAAAAAACTAAAATCCCTCCAATAAACCAAACAAAACCACTTGCATTTTGGACAGATGCTGCTTCTCAAACTTCTCTCACCACTTCTGTGTCCACTGCATGAGCATCACTGATGAGGCAGACTGAGGTGCAAGCTTCTACAAGTTGCTATTTGCGTACCAGCATGTCAGCATGTAAATAGGCCAGGCTGGTAAATACTAATTATTTCTGAAAGAAGGTGAAAGTGATGCTACACAAACAGCTCAGCTCTGCCTTGTAGCTGGCTCCTCACCCACATTGTGCATGATCAATACTTTGAGCCACAAACAGCTCTGACACCCACTACTGAAGAAAATCCTCGAGCCATGGTTTCCCAGTGCCATTCTGGTAGTAGTGAAGATGACAAAATCCCTTCCTGTAATTAAATTCTGTACACACACCCAGCATAAACGAGTCGAGATAATCACATTGACATATGAAGCCTCGTGATCAGTCCCGTTTGTTTATAATCAGAGGCAGGGCCGTGTTTAAAGGGCAATGGAGGAAGGACAATGGCCTTCTACCCTACTTCAAAAAGAACAGTCCAAGGAGATCTGAAATACAAATGCAGCAGATACCAGAATATTAAGTCTGATACTGTTAGGAAGGTACAATATAAAGTCATACATTTTTAAAAGCTGTTCTTTAATTATTACTGGAGGTTCCCTGCAAAAGGTTTCAAGGACAAAGCAGTGACTCTTTGAGCAGTGAAAGCCCTGTGCATGGATCAGGGCACACAGACTATTTGCTTCTGAAACCTTCTGAATAATCTGTTACAGGACAATGAATTTCCCAGGCAGACTAAGGCATGTATTGCAGTAACAGAGATGTCTGGAAGTTCAAAACAAAACTAAAGCATAAAGAATGTAAACAATCTCATTAACGCACACTGGGGAAATAGAGGGGTTTTTCGTTTTGGAAGTTTATGACCATTTTACTTTTTGGGCACAAATATTACAAACAAAAAAAAAGCTATGAAACAGTCTGTTCTCAACTTTATTTGCTCTATTTGTGAGCTAAGGACAGTTAACGTAGTCCTAGAAGTGTTGAAATTCTCTAACAGACTAAGACAATTTTAAAGTCAGACTTACCTGGAGTGGATTTTCCCTAATGTCCTATTTAACTTCCTACACCTGCAGTCTCAAGGAATCTTTCCAGTTAGATTGTGGGCCACAGAAAAGTACTTCCTGGGTATGATTTCCTTAAGATACTTACAGCAGGTTTTTCTAGAGTGTATTTTTAGCTTACTAAGGAGAATGTCCTACTATAGACGGTATTACATGCTCTATAATAAAATAGATCACACAGTATCTAATGCCTCACACGTACCAACGTCTTTATGTAACAACAGGGAATTGCATTGTTTTAACACTTTCCCCGTGATGCTGCACTACAAATCTTCTCACTACTTCTGTATTTATAAAGAGTTTAATAGTTTCATTATTTATTCCATCTTAATTCATAATCCCAGCCTCTCATTTTCTACTTTCTTTTCTACTAGGCCACACACTTGCCATTTTGCACTTGTTTGGACCTTTATCCATCTCCTGTTTCCAAGATAACCACTGATGACTCTAACAGCTTCCTTTAATTGGGTGACTTTCTTGCAGCTCAGCTGATGTACAAGCATCTGATTTAGACAAAAAAAAGTCTCTGTTCTGATCTTTCCCTATATTATCACAAGTTCTTTTTCCTTTGCCACTAATATTAGTTGCTTTAAAATTATCACAGCAGAGCTTTTTATTTAAGAGTGATGCAGAAAAGATATTAACACCCTGACCTTCTAAAAACATCAGCTATCATTTATTCTCCTTCTCATCTGAAAAGCAGACGAGCTCTTTCTTCATTTTTCTCTTACCACTGATGTACTTACAGAATCTTTCCTTTTATTCTTTATGTGTCTTGCTGGCTCCATCAGGTCTTTTTGATGTTTCGCTCATATTTCTATGCTATTATTTTATATTTACACTCTTAGTACTTTGACTCCTTTTCTATTTTCTACAGACTTCTTTTCATGCTCAAGTCATTGAGGGACTCATTATTTAGCAGACTTCACTAATCTTCCCATGCCTTTCTTTTAGCTTTTGCTCTTAGTCTTAATATTTTTCCCTTAAGTAACTGTCAACCCCTCCAGAATCTCTTTTCCCCTTAGACATCGGATTTTACCCAGTGATTTTCTGAGCTTTACTGAAACTTCAGTTCTACTTTAGTTATTCACTGGTTTTTTGTTCTTTCCCCAAAACCATGGATTGCACAACTTTGTTCTCATTCAGGTGCACTCCTTAGACTCTAGTCATTCCTTTGAACACCTGGACTATTATGTCATTGAATTTGTTTAGCTTGAAGAACAAGTTGCAGCACAAAGTATTCCATGATTTTTCTTGTATTAGAACTGTACATTTCCATATCACCTGCAAAATGTGTTGGGCTACTCAGAGCAGGATAATAAATCTAATCAATAAGAACAGTCCCAGTGTTTCATTTACGAGAATTACAATGGTGAATGTTCTTTAGCCATGAAAAACACTCAAAAGCAACATTTTGAAGATTGATGAAGGTGAGATCAACTTACAAGATCAAAAGTATCAGTTTCATATTTCTCATGGAAAGAGCTGTAAAGGAAAGAATCTCCCATAAACATTTCTTTGTGGAATTATCTGCTATTCCTGTGTATTAGATCAGATTTTCTACATCACTGGCACTCATTGCTTTTGGTTACTGGTACGACACTGTTGTTTCAGTCCAGCACAAGAGAAAAGAAACTGGATCCACTGATTTTAAACCATGAACAGTGTCAAAGATTCTTTGGTTTATGCATCAAAATAAACCAGGAATTCCATTCTTTCCCTGGTGTGTCTCTGCCCTCTCTTTTCCTCAGTAGAGTTCACAGCCTATGATGGTGAAACAGGGATATGATGGTGAAACTGTCAAAGAGGTATTTTCCAGCTAGAACAAGCAAACAACCTGCAAATCAGTTAAAATATACAAATACTGCAGTCCATGATTCTGGTAAATGGGTATGTAAGACTACCAGTTTAAAAAAGTAGTAGAAGAAAAGTATTTATCTCTCTTTTTGTGATACTAAGGGTTTGGAATAAATTGACAGAACTCATAACTAATACACTTTTACTAAAGGATGTAAATGTAACATAAAACCTACCCAGTACCTTCTCATCAGCTGAACTGCAGCTTTAGTACCGTGCACGCCAGTGAGTTAGAATCTGTAAAAGGAAAGTCTCGGCCGTAGAGTGGCATTACCTTCTGAGTTAACGAACACTAACATTAGGATGCAATTAGTGATGACACTAATATAATCTCATTTGCTCTTTGCAGCATGCCCCTCTCAGCACACTAAATGACACTGTCACCGAGAAATACTGCACATATTGATGGAGTTCACAGGGTGGAATTTCCATGCAGAGAATAAATGAGGGAGGAGGGTTAACTCCTTTTGTAACCAATTGTTTTGTTACATAAAAAATAAGGTGGCGATGATGGTGGAAATGAAATATGGAAGCCAGCACGTTCCAGTGGATGTGATGGGATCCACGTATATCATTCCCAACATCACCTGATTGTTCTTTTCTTCTGCTGCAAGCAGCTTTTTCTCCCCTCTTTTTAGAGCATTTAAGTACCGTTTGGATCCGGACAATAATTAATAAGAAAATAATTCTCAGAAGAAAATCACTGCTGTTTAATAAACTCTCATTTAGGAAACTCAAATCAGTAGAATTTACATCCCAAATGCTAGGTAATTACACCACTTCTCTAAGAATAGACTGATGAGTACCAATAGTGAACTAAACAACTAAAAACATAGTATGAGCATGAGAATGCTCCACAAACACACTGCAGTTATAAAGCTAACAGGGTTCCTTCAGAATCTGGAAGGTATGTGGCAAAAGAGGTAACAAAGGGATATTTTGCGTGCAGTATGTCTCAGTTTTACTTCAAGACCTGGATGATCTTAGTGCCTTTTTAAAAGAGATTTTGTATCTGCTGCTTTCCAAGTCAGAAATCAAACCTTCCCAAGCTGCACTCAGTCTCTCTTTCTCTGATATAAAAATGACATTAACTAGGTGTTGAACGAGATAAAATGAAACCAGCTTAAAATGCAAAGGCTATCAAAATGTCAAGTGCTGTGAAAGAGAACAGGCTCCAGATATCTCAAGTGGGGAGATGAAATAAAGAATTTATGCATGGAAGTTTAATTACCACAGCGCTGAACTTTTTACGACTTGGGCTTTCAAAGCTGATGTTCCCTAACAAAAGCTATTTCAGATGTGTGCACGTATGTACAGCTTTTACAATAATGTTGAGAACAGTTATGCTTTGTGGTTAAGTTAAAGTTCATCAAAGCACATGGCATTAAAAAAGTGGATCCAAAAAAAAGCATGAAGCAAGGTAATAACGTTGATTAGTAAAAGGGAAAGAAAGAATAGGCCAGATCCTCAGGTACAAGAGTGACTACTGAATTTGGCATTCACCAAGCTAGGGTAGGTTACAAAGAATCTAGAGAATCTAGAAAGAAAATGCATCTTATAGCTCAGTTTAGTTCTTCTTCTGCAATTACTGGTAAATGGCTAATTAACATATTTTAAAATCTTCCCTGTAACTGGTACTAAAATTGCCGTTAGCCAGACAAGTAAAAGCAACCTATAATTACTGCAAAACATCCAGGTCCAGTACCTGGAACTACATTAAAAGAAAATGCTGACCTGGCACCACCAGGAGTATCCGTTTCATCATCATAGGCTGCTAACTCTACCGAGGAAAAGCATGGTCAGAGACACACGAGGGAAAGAATGGAATTCCTGGTTTATTTTGATGCATAAACCAAAGAAATCTTCAGCAAGTTCATCCTAAAAGAAGCAACTGTCTTCTTGTTCAGCCTCTTATGACTGGTTAACACAATGGTACACAAACTGGGAAGCCATCCAGGCTTCTCGAATGAAATCCATCATTTCCATTTCCCAGCATGTCATCTGAATATCACTGTGTCACTCTGCAATCTCAATGGAGTACAATTTCATAATGAGTTGGTGCTGTAAAGAGGTAAAAGTCGTACTTTGTTCTTTGGTGTCGGTATAATGAAAGAACTTGCCCCCTGTGCGAAGTATCTGTTACACGCTAAGCTTGGATATTGAAATTCATTAGCAATGTAATTAGGTGTGATTGTAAGGTTTGAGATGGGAGATCCTTTAGAATGTGCACAAGAGGTTTTACACTTCTTGTGCAGCTGAACACGGAGATAAACAAGCAAAACAGGAGTCTTCCTGCCTGCAGTAGAATATATTGATGCACTGCAACTGTAAGGTAATCAATCGTTTTAAACAGTCTAATCCACTGGGCTGCAGAGACCACTTTGGGCAGAGTGGGCAAAGAAAAAAGGTTGCATGGAGAAAACCGGCACCAGGACTGCAACTCTCTCAAATGTTTCAGTTATGTAAGTTCAATATATGGCCCATGAGGAATAGCTGAGGACTCTGAGTTTGTCTAGTTTGGAGGTGAGGCGGATGAAGGGCGATCTCATTACACTCTACAGCTTCCTGAGCAGCAGAAGCAGGGAGGCAGGTGGTGAACTCTTCCTCAGCACGTGGTGATAGGACACATGGGAATGGCTCAAAGCTGTGACAGAGGAGATTGAGACAGGATGTTACGAAGCACTTGTTTACTGAGGGGGTGGTTAAACCCCGAAACAGGCTTCCTGGAGAGGTGATCAATGCCCCAGGCCTGTTGGGGTTTAAGAAGCATTTGGACAATATCCTTCAACACCTGCTTCTACTTGGGCAGGCAGCTGGACTACATGATTGTTGTAGGGCCATTCCAGCTGAAAGAGTCATTCCATTCTGTCTCCAATCACATCTAATGGATACTGGCACTAACTATGAAGACAGGATTTAGGAGTAAGATAACAAAAACCTAAATCTCTAAGCCATTTGTGAATTATAAATGAAGTATAAAGCATTATAATAAATTGTCATTCCAAATCCCGCACAGATAAGCAAATCTGTGTTAGCTCTAAAGTTTAGTATAACCCTCAATCAAATAAGTCACTTCAGTTAGTGATGGCTGAAACAGATGTGCAGAGAATTCCTGTTAATGCACAGTTAAAAATCAAATATAGATACAGACTTAATGAGTTTACTTTTTCCTTTCAGCTGTAATGTATTATCTTAAAAAAGCTGTTCACTCTTTGTATTAAGCACTATGCTCCATCTTCCCCATGCCATCATGGTGTTAGTCACAACGCACTAAAACAGAAGGAAAACAAAGGGGCCAGCAGTTAGAGGGCATTGTGTCAATGCAAGAGGTCAAGATTTAGGGATATACTTCCATTTCCAGTTATAAACAGTCATTACATTTACATTTATAAACAATACTGGCATCTCACTTCGTACAAAACTGTGAATAAATGGG
>JAOXOE010000720.1:155781-232478 GCA_028565055.1 Phoeniculus purpureus | reverse complement strand
CCCTCCATCATCTCTGTGGCTCTGTGCTGGACTCTCTCCAGCAGCTCTGTGTCCTTCTGGAACTGAGGGGCCCAGAATTGGACACAATATTCCAGATGTGGTCTCTTTCACCGGGAGAGAGTAGAGGGGGAGGAGAACCTCTCCATCTACTAACCACCTCCCTTCTGATCCACTCCAGGACACCATTTGCCTTCTCGGCCACCAGGGCCCACTGCTGGCTTCTGGCCATCCTGCTGACCACCAGGACCCCCAGGTCCCTTTCTCCTCCACTGCTCTCCAACAGGTCAGTCCCCAACCTATGCTGGAAAAGAAACCAACTCTCCTCTGAGCGTGCCATGATGTCTAGTTGAAGCACTAACTATCCAAAATGAAAAACCCAAAGTAGAAAAGCCCTGGGTCTACCTGTCCCTGCTGCACCACTAGGCTCTGCCACCATCACCAATGCAGGAACGTACTCCAGCACCTCATTATGCCACGTAGTAGCAGATTTTTGTCTATCCCTACGCTGCGCAGAGATGCAGCTCTGTAATCATCCCAACGGTCTAAGAAACTCCCCAAACGCCTGTATTGACAAAGTGGCTCGTGGATGCTAAATCTTGATTTATATCCTAGAGATTTATTTTGAGCGAGGGAATGGTGGTAGAACTCAGATTAGAATTGTTCACGTGGAAAGAAAATGCATTTTTGAGAAAACTAAAATTAAACTTCAAGAGCTGTGATAAGTTTCTCTTTTTGGTGCCTCCTCGTATTATAGAAATGGAACGGCATTTTGACTTGATGCATATCTCAAGTCCTTCAAGTTCTGCAGGACGTGAGTTTGAATTAAGTCAGAATTATTTTTCAAAGGCTAAGAAGCGCAGCCATGGTTTAGCTCTGTTCAGGCGAGCGGTGTCTGTTCTTTGAACTGACAGAAGCCTTTAAGTGCAAAAGCTTAGATAAGCTGATAAAGATGAAACCAGCCACATCTGCAGTTACTCAGATCGGCTCTATTCAGCTCTGTCATCCACAAATCTCAGATATTCTCGCACATTTCAGAACAGCGTTACTGAGGGGCAGTAAATAATCAGTTCACGCGGATAATGAGAGCTCAGACCAAAAAAAGAGAAGAAACCAGAAGGTTGTTCTGTGGTTGCTGCTCCCCCAGAACACAAGTTGTTCACACAGAAATAAAGTCAGCTTCGTGAACCAAAAATCACCAACATTTTTGCTACTAGAAATCTCCAGCATAAAATTTAACAGAAAACAGATGCGTTTCACGTATTAATGTGTTACATTTGCATGTGGCTGAGATCACGCACTCAACACACAGCACAAAGAGCAGCATTACCCTGCACTGAGTCCCTCCTTATACCGGGAACTCCCATTACCTTCGGAATGGGGGCTACTACCAAACTACAGTTCATTTTCCAATAAAAAAAAATCAGATTGTTGGGTCCCATTTTCCCCAACCTGGAACATGAAGGTCACTGGAGTTAAAGGTCAGGACCTTTTTTTTGAAGAGGTTGTGGAAGTCGAATGGCAAACACTGACATCAATGGCACCTGAGGGGTCCCAAGCACCGGAGCAATCAGGACAGGAACAGATCCACACCACTGGGGCCAAACTGGTGGAGCGCATGTCTTCAGCAAGTCTGTCTGGTGTAACAGCCCAGCTGTGTTTTACCCTCCTCATGGGTGCCAATCAACAGTTGTGAACTGCAGCTGTAGCTGGCCCTGCTGTGCCCTCACCTAAGTCAGTGCAGCTCTGCAGTGCCAACGAGTTTTGGGACAGCTTTTACTTAAAACAAATAAATACTGAGATTAAAACGGAAGTGACAAAAAATACCCCACTCGGGTAATTCCATGTCAGTTAATCTTTCTGCTCTGTGGCCACGAAAAGCACCCAGGTGATTTAATATTTCTAACAGATTTTGCAAATAGATTAGCTGTTAATTATTGTTAAGTGAATCATTTCAGGAGAAAACCCTTCTGGGATCCAGGCAAGGGATGAGGTCACACAGGCAAAACTAAGCTTTGCCCAATTGATTTCTAATTATGAAAGCAGAGGCTCCGGAGTTTGTGGTTAATAGCCCTTCCCTCCAGCTGGATAAAATAAACCACCAACAGACATAGACATAAATGCTTCTCAGGGCTGCAGTGAGCGGGTCTGTGTCCTGGCAATGAATGAGACACAGGCTCGCTGACAGCCATCCGCAGAATTAAACCTGCAACTCCCCACTGGTGGCCAGCTGTGAGACAGCAAATTGCTCCTCCTAATAAAGCTCTAGCAATGTCCGTTTGGGGAAAAGAGAGCTACGGGCAGCTCCTACAAGGGCTGAATAAATTGAAACAGCGATATTGTATAATTACTTAATTTTATATTTTCCTTTGTAAAAAAAGAATGGGTAAGGATTTCCTATCAGTAACACACTTGTGCTTCAGCACCAAGCACAGGCTGCCAGAAGAGACTCGAGTCTCTCATTTCATGTTTGTATGAAATTGGGCAATTCTGAGAATGAAAAAGCCAAACACTATAGGGTAAGGATCTTTTCCAAGCATGTGTACACCTTTGTCACCGACTGATGTGGCACAAAGGTGAGGATACTTTGTGTGGAACACAAACAAACTGGGAAAATCTTTAATTAATAGATGAAGCGCAAGAGTATTCGATTCACAGGTCTACCTGGCTCATACGACAGCTGTACTCAGGGTAGACCTGCTGCATTCTAGAGTCTCTTTCTCTGGAGATGGTTAAAACCTTCCTGGTCACGTTCCTGTGCAACTTCATCTAGGGGATCCTGCTGTGGCAGGGGGATTGGACTGGATGACCCTTCAAGGTCCCTTCCAATCCCTAACACTCTGTGATTCTGTGAAATGGCTGATTTCTTCTGAGTTCATTGTTTCATAATGATAAAATGCTCATAACACTGATAACAAGCTCATAAACGCTGTAAATCTTTTTTTCTTGGGGAATCTCAATTCTCTGTGCTCTGTGATTAGTCAAATAACAAATTACCACTCCTGATGACAAGAGGAGAAGAATTGTGGTCTCTGTAACTTGTCATCTCTACCACTGGTATTTACAAATGAATGCATCTAATGATTTGGCTGCTGCAAATACTTGTGCAAACTTAGTCATCTTCATTATTTTTCTCTCTAAAGCTGTGAAAAAACTCACCATTACTTTTTAAAGAAAAATATTTTCTTTATTATTTTCTGTTCTGGGCTTCTTCTTCTGCTGCAGGACTGTGGCAGTTAGCAGAGCAGACGTTTCTTGAAGACAAGGGTCTGTCCTCACCCTGCTCCAGGTCCCTTAGCACCAACAGTTCCACAGAGGAACCTGGAAGGCAGAGCCTGGGGTTCAGCTGCATCTCTCAGGGTACCAGGTTTTTAATCATGCCTTGCTAGTACAGCAGCTTGCAAGCCAGCAGTCAGATTTTGTGGTGGCATCACCCACAGATGTTGCACAGAAAGTGAGACACAGGGAGTTGTCAACCCACTGTGAATCAATTTATTCATTCTCACCAACTCTCCACTCGATTTCATCCTTCAAGGTGCAAATTAGAAATACAGATGTATTCTCTCAAACGCTTACCAGAGCTGGGTTTTTAAAAGCAGATTTAGAGCCTGCTGGCTCTCATCCAGAGCAGGATCAGTTTAACGCTGGAAGAGCACAGGTCTGCAGGGTGCCGCAACCCCAACTTTGAAGGGAACTTTATAAACATGTATTTTTATCGGTCACTGTGTCTCTGCAGATCTTAAATCGTAAGACTTCACAGCCACAGTCAAGACTTGGCAAAACGTCATTTGGCTTTCAGCCACCTATACCACAAGCGGCAAGTGGAAAGCTCCAAGGCCATGCCATTTGCCTCAGTTACCCATCTGACACTGTTAGCACGGGCAACTAGAATCTGGAGGACAGCAACTACCACTGCCCAATCGAGAAGGAACTACAGTGTTTCTTAGCTACATGGAACAGTGAGGTATCTTGCACTAACTCCAGACAAACTCCATGTGTAATGACCTGGAATGGAAGGTAAAAGGACACTGCAGACTCAAACCAACTATGTAATGAAGTCACTAGGGGTCCGTGATGTGACGAGATGGCTGTCAGTGGGGAATTACCAGTGGTATCGACACGCGTGGCACACACTGAGCTCTGCTCCTGCCACTTGTATTTGCTGGGAGAACCCGTGCAAGTCAGCAGACAAGTAAAACAGCACAAGTCTCGCATTTTCTACTACCTCAATAGTTAAACTTTTCTTCCTAACATTGCAGAGTGATTAATACTGGTGCAATATTAGTCTGACTCATGGAAAGTAGATCCAATTTACTTGCCTGATTGTGCCTCACCTTGGCCTAACCACATGCACAAGTGAAGAGCGGGCAACTAACCCGCTGCCCAGATGCTCTGGGTTCCCCACTGCAACGCTGGTTTCTCTTTCAGAAGACAATACAGGTGAGAAGCAGCACTGAAACTTTCTCATTTACAATACACTTGCTGCGCTTCTTTCCTTAGCTAAGATTGCCCGGAGCAAAAATATTTCATTTTAGCTCAGAGATACTCCTACAATTTTTATCAATATGCATTGCTCTTTCTTTTTAAACCTTAGAAAATTGAATCTCATCTAATACTGGATTATGGAATGATTATAGCTGACAAAGGCTGATTCTCCACCCGTCACTACGGCAGTGCTATCTCCCTGCTTTCACATTCACTCTTCCTTTTAATAGGTAGATAATAATGATCCATAGCTACATAAATGTAAATACCAGCAAAACCATTTTCATCAGGCCACATGAAAAAAACAACGGATGGAAGTGCAGAAACAAAGCAGCTGCAAGGCACAGCCCTGTGTGCTTACATGCTACTGGGCAGGGAAATCTTGACTTGCTCTTGCCAACAGCCACAAGGTAAGGACCCAGCCAGTATGAGCATCAGCTGAATCCAAACCAAAGCAAGACAGCCAAAACACACATCTACAAGCTTAGTCATTGGCACGAGAATGAAGTCTCTGCTCTGACCGAGAGTCTTGAAAGAATATGAAGACTCTGTGCTGCAAAGCCATCAGGGTGCTCCATGAACGACTATTTGCTTCTGAGCTACAGAAAAGCTGTAATGGACTCTGTCTCTAAGGAAACTTACAAAGCTGAAACCAACTCCAACACCACTTTGCAGACAGTACGGAACTGCTGCTGTCAACTTAACAATAGATGCAGAAATCTTTTTTCAGCCATGTTTTAGAGCGAAGTCATCCAAAACCCAGTTTTGAAGCGGTAAACTTTATCTAAACAGATAGGGCAGTGCATACAGTTGGCTGATGCAGAGCTAACGTGCTGCTTCTCAGAGCTTCCACACACTTTGCTGATTGTTTGCTCAAGGCATAAGGTTTGAATGAGCTGGGCAGCGCACAGTACAGCTGGCATGCTCAATACCACAACCTGGCAAGCAGCCTCAGAGTTGCGTGTGACTAGGTATTTAATTTGCCTACATTCTATGTTATGATCGCTACTGCACCAGTGTAAACTTGGAAGTTACTTCAGATTCCTCTACATTAGATGTGTTGCTCCCGTTCTTGCTGCAATTCGATGTAGCTGAGCCACACTGCAGAGAACGGGTATTGAAAGGGCAAAAAGCCTTTTTTTCTAGGGCAAAATACTTATGAAAAGCTTGTACTCAACAGAGGCAGTATTTTCAAAACGGGCAAGGATCCTTTTCTCTAGAGCACAGATTGGGAGAGTGTGACAGGTGCTGTTTTCCACCACACACATTCATTTCAATCAAGCAAAGAATGGGAAGGTTTTGGCAGCTCAGCCTGTTTTCACTGTTACCTCCCATAACCCAAGTCAGTGGCTCCAGCCTCCGCTCTGACATTCAGGAAGGTCTAACAAAACTCTGAAGCCACACCTTAAAGCAATTTTTTTGTATTAACTTAATAAATGAAGCATCATTTTTTAGACTCTCAGCATAATAAGCTCTCACTTGCACTGAGTAGATTCATAAATTCATGCTGTTAAAAACTGTTTTCATCAGAAACAGGACAACCTCCCGCAATGTCCATTCATATTTCAGTTCAGAACTGTGGGAGGGTGTTTGCCAGTCACAAGTGTTGGGTTATTACCACAAAATTTCCTTTATTGCTGCTTGAAAATCCAATATGGAACCCAAGCGTGACTCTCATCTCAGGGTACAGACAACTGCATGTTGGAGTAGATACTCACAGGTTTTCAGTGAAGAGCAGCACATTTTGATGCCACACGAGCTCACTGCAATGAATTAAGAAGAATACTAAGAGAAACAGGGAAGAAGCAGCAGCAACTTCCCAGCTATGCAACCAGCTGTGCAACCTGCACAGCTATGTAGAAGAACTTGATAAGGAAACACGTGGTGACACAACTGCTTCACTGAACCCAGAGAGCATCTCATGAGCAAGGGGCCTCTTCAAGCAAAATCAAACAGCACATCACATGGTGTCTGCTCACCCCACATCTTGTTCTCTTCAGAAAGTACTAACTTGTAGACATTCCTATTGTAGAATTTCATAATCTTCTGAGGTCGATTAATATCGTAAATAACAAAGAACAGGCAGACAATTTTGTGAAATTTCAGTAAAAAATAGAAATTAATTACTGGGAAATGTTTCTTTTGGTTATTCCCATCATCCTTTCTTCCCCCTCTCTAACTGGTCCTAGTGGTATTGATAAGACAAGGTCAGCACGGAAATGCCATTCTGGGACAAAATGGAAGCAAAGAGTAAAGGACTTATTTTATTATTTCTCCCTCAAACTCCAGTTTATCGACATAAAGCAACAGAGAAGGGTAGAAAAGCAGGGAAAGAGGAAAAAAAGGCTGCATAGACTTCTTGCAGTAGATGTACTGCCACTAAGTTCTTGAACCTTTTGAAGATGACCCCACAAATAATGAATGAAATGGGCACAGGACAAATGTTACAGGACAGAGATGCAGACACAACGAAGATGTCAAATATTGAAGATTGTGGAAGTTCATTTCAGTAGGAGCAAAGCACAACACAACTGGAGAAGATGCTCAGCACCACTTTTATGTCAGCAAGTAACACCAGACACTTGCTGATGGAGCAGCTCTTTGGAAGGGTGGCCTGGCCTGTGTTCTGACATACCTGACTTTGCTGCTGCGGCTCTATGGTTGCTTTTTCATTACTTAAAATCGTATTTTAAAATCCAATGGCGTTATCCAGCCCCAAGATGTGACCAAACATACAAACATACATTCCCTGACCAGTGAGGGCTGGTTTACAGCCATGCCTACAGTCACTGTGAGTGTCACAAGAGTGACCAAGACATTCAGCAATATTAAAGCTGCGAGGTCAAGAGAGACTCAAGTACAGTTCAAAGAACACCGAAGAAATGAGAAATGTTGAAGTAATCTCACCTACAAACCATCATCAGATGGTACAAAATAATACTTCCTAAGCAGCTCTCAAGTTACTCAGCTACATCAGGTCCATTTGAAGCAAACTGTGGAGCACTACCACAGACATCAGCACATGACCAAGATTCATGAAGAAACTCAGAAATCTATCAGCAGCTTTAGGCAACTGTATCTACAGTCTCTTTCCATCCCTGAAACAACTCAAATGTCTTTTTCCAGGCCTCCGTGAAAGCTGACAGCCATCACTTTGCATGTATTTCAGCCTCCACATCGCCGCGATGTAAAAATAGACACACCCTCCAAGAGAGGGCCCAACATACAGCATCGCACAGTGAACTTGCAGGAAACACACTGACAATTTCCTCATCCCACATTTTACTGGTGTCATTGGGCAGGTATCTGAAAAGCCTCTTCCAAGACACAACCACTGAGCAGCAGCTTTCACCCCCTAGTTCCTTCCCCTAGGTCAGGCAATTTCTTTTTACCCTGGGTCATTTTTGTAACAAGGCAGCTATGGACTGTGCTGCTTGTAACAAGGTTTTCAGAGTAAATTCAGGCAACAATTAACAAACAACTCACTAAGCAAATTATCTTTGACCTCAAATGCTGCGATCGGAAGAATATTCTCACAGTAATGCAACAGATTAAAATCCAGACCCTAGAACATTAAAACGCAAATCCAGACCTCAATTGCACAGGTTGGCCACAGAATCATCTGGCCAACGGACAGCAGAATTTAAACCAGTTCTGAAGCTTAAAGAATAAGCACAAAATCCTTACCTACCCACAGAATTCTGCGTTTAAACAGGCAGTGAATGTCAGGCCAAACTTTTAAACTAGGATGGACGAGAAAAAAGAAAACAAATCTTCACTGTGAGCTCTAGAGCTTCCTTTCAAATCAGCACTGTGCAAATCAAATGGCAGCTCTCTCCCTGGCTCACACCCCACCACTATCCTGGGAAATTGTTTACAGCTGGAGAGTCCTATCAGCTCTCAGAATCATCTTTCCCTGGGTTCTGTATTCACAAGGGCCCTTGATACCAAAATGAGTGAAAACAGCAGTGAGAATGTTCAATTCCACAACAAGAACAGACATGGGAAGGTTTCATTGTAGGGCTACCACATACCAGCCTTGGAAGTGCCTGCTCTGCCTGAAACCAGTCCTTGAGCTTTATATCCTCTGCCTGGAGCCAGTCCTCAGCTTTGCATCAGCGATTCTTAAGGCTTTCACTGCCTCACACTTCACCATGATTTCTATTGGAAGGTTTGGAATGAATTAACTGTTCTATAGCATACTGCAAGATGATTCTACAGACACACTGATTTCTTTCATTCCTCTCCCCCTCCTCCATATATTTTGCTCAGCCTAGCCAGATAAAACCGCATCAAGATAGGATTCAGAGTTGTAAGTGGCAAGGAAATAAAATTATTTAGAAAAGCTGTAAACTTTGTCTGTAAACCATCTTTTAAATACTACGTTATACATATCTATTCACGCACATGCTTAGACTAATACATACATTTCCCTGCAGTTATCAATCACATGGACCAGCCTGTAGTGGAAATACAGCACTAACCACTCAGAATAGCACTTCTGTTCAAGTTGCCGTGTACAAGCTTATTTGAGTTCTAATTGTGTGCTGAAATCCTCCCCTCTAAAGCCTGGGTCTATTTGAAGGTTAGCTCTTGGTCCCATGGAGATAAAGGAAAACGTGCCAACATTTGAGAGATTTGATTACCTGTCTGAAATTATGCCTGCTCATTTTTCCTAGGCAAGGGACTCTTGGGTGAAGTTATATTAGGGAGGGAATAGAAGTAGCATACAGCCAAATATTTTCCAGTTATGTTTCATGAGATGTAGAAAATACTACACTTGTTAGAGAGGATTACGGATGCGATAATTACCGAGAGCCTAATGTACCTAAAGCTACAATATAGGAGACAGAGAAACATTAATAAGTGGTTATTGACTGTTCTCCCTGCTCTGCGTAATGAAAGGCCAGAACAGTACCAAGGACAAACCGCTGCATGGCTTTGCTGTGGTACGTGAGATACAAGAATAACTTTCCCCCCTTACACAGCCTGTCATCAATTCCTATAAATGAAACCGCATCAGCTTTTATTTAACACCCGAAACACTCCAAGCCTCAAAACAAGCTCAGAGTTTTTCTTATTGCCAGGTGAAAACAATACAGATTGAGAAATGCAGAGGGTAAAGGTTTCCTCTTCTCAATTATTTCATTTCACACTTTCCTCATGAGGCAGCTGCACTTCCCAGAGAACAGAGGTTTGGTTGGTTACGGTGCAGGATGAGGACAAAAGACTCTGACTTTTGGAAATTAAAGAACGTCTCATTATCACTTTCTGATTCTCCAATTAAATAAGTAACTCAATTGATCCTGAAAAGTCCTAACAAAGAATATTCGAGCTTCCGCACAGAGTACTTCAATACAGGGGTAATCAATAGGGAACATTATCAAAAGCAAGTAGGATTTGTGAGTGGCTGCAGCCCTTTTCCCCCTGCAAAGCTGCACTCGGCCCACCATGCAAAACGATCTTTGGGGCCTTTTTGTTTGTTAAATAAAATTTAAATTCCCAATACTACTGCATTAAGTGTGAAGGCACAGCCACTACACAGTAGGTGAACAGCGTTTCCAAAAGAATATGAACATTGGAAGGGTCAATCCACATGGAGAGAACACTCTGAGAGTGCTGTGGGGGTTCTCAGGCCCCTACACTTGCTTGTCACCAGTAAGAACAGCAGCTTCACTAATGGAACATGTGGCCTGGTGAGTAGTGTGGAACCCTACTGCACAGGGGACCTTTTCATATTGTGAGAAACACGTTCTGACCTTTGCATACACACAACACCCCAACACTAGCTTTCATCTCAGGGCAGACACTGCATCCCTTCATCTCCTCACCTCTACCAGCCACCGCACAAACCGAGGTACGTAAGGCTTCACATAAAAAGCTAATTCTTAGTGCCTGGTGACTTCAGTAACTGCATGTGGAATGAGTTTGACCTGTTGGATCTGAAACAGTTCAAAGAAGTTGGAAGACTGGACCCCACAAAATAAAAGCTTCAGCTTCCCAAAGCAGCAATGTGGGCTCTAACAGAATGTACCACGGGGCACCATAGGGACCAGCAAATTATCAATTCCCTGGTTGAGAAGAGAGTAAGTTATGGGTTAACAATTACTGGATTACTGGTCTCCTGAGAATTCCAACAAATAATCCCAAGAGATTTCTTTTGGGCTAAATGAAACTCCTTAGTGCGTGCAGACTGGGTCATGGTCAGTACAGCAGGAAGGTCACCAAGAAAAGAGGCTCCTAAGGACAGACACTTTGCCTTAACACTCTCTAGAGCCTCCTGTGCTGCTGAAGTTCTTGAGCTAAACACAGAGTAGACTGAACTACCAGATGAGTGCGGATGTGCGTTCCTCCAGGCTGACAGCTGCCCTACCAAAGTGACATCAGGGCTGGGCTTTCCTCTCACAAAGAAACCACCCTCAGAAACCAACCATGAAGACAAAACAGGGCCGCATCTGCCTGTTTTAGAGTAGGAAAGGTACTTCTTACGTTTCCTGGTGTTTCTGCACTTGGCAGAATTTATAACCATGCTCCTGCTTCTCTGCAGGAGACACCAGTTGGCATCACTACTGGTGCTGTTATACTATGGGGCTTTTCAGCTTTGTGAGTATGGAACACATTCCCCACCACATCCACAGCACAGGAGCAAACCTTCTGTCCCAGAGTGGGCGTCCAGCCTGACTAGTAGAGTAAAACCTAGCTTGACCCACCAGACTTTGTCCGGCACAGAACTCAGCGCAGTACTTGTGCAGAATGCATTTGACCTCAAACATTTACTCACAAGAAGTTCCCTTATAGATTCAAGTATTTATTTACAGTATATAGTGCTCCATTCCAAGTGGTCCTTTGCTTATTAGTAATTTGCAGTAACTAGCAGGTGGCCTCCTAGAGTGATAGAATTCACATCAATTACAAAATGATTACTTAATGGGATAATCTGAGCAGTTGCTTCCCTGAGAAACCTAAGTCAGTCTAAAAATTCAGAGAGCTCTTCTTCTCTTTCCTTTATTCTTGAGGTATGTTAAGTCCACGGTGTCAGTAAGCCTCATGCCCAGAACATTTCAGTGCACAGATATTTGTTACTGCATCACATCAAAGTCATTAATAACAAACATAGGACTCACCACTTACAGAAAGTCCCACACACACAAGTCTTAGACTTGTAGTATCTGACCCCTACACCTTGCAATAATCTGACAGATGAAGCAGGAATTGGCTTCCAAAACCAACAAAATCGATCAAAATTTTGGGGAAGACTTGCTGTCTTGGGGTTGTTTAGCCTGGAAGAGGAGATTCAGGGAGAACCTTCTCCTTTTCTACAACTCCCTGAAGAGAGGTTATAGTCAGGCAGCAGGGGGGCTCTTCTCCCAGGCAAC
Organism: Phoeniculus purpureus; assembly: GCA_028565055.1. Classification (NCBI taxonomy): domain Eukaryota; kingdom Metazoa; phylum Chordata; class Aves; order Bucerotiformes; family Phoeniculidae; genus Phoeniculus; species Phoeniculus purpureus. The sequence goes on along the minus strand of JAOXOE010000720.1, from coordinate 220,620 downwards.
TAGTGACAAGATGAGAGGGCAGGGCCTGAAGCTGCCAGGGTAGGGTTAGGTTGGATTTTAGGAAGCCCTGCCTCACAGAAAGGGGGATCAGACACTGGACTGGACTGCCCAGGGCAGTGGTGGAGTCCCCATCCCTGGAGGTGTTGAAGAAAAGATTGGATGTGGCCCTTAGCACCCTGATCTAGGTGATTGTGGTGATGTTAGGTCCTGGGCTGGGCTGGGCTTGATGACCTCAGAGGGCTTTTCCAGCCTCAGTAATTCTGTCACAGCAATGGCAGCAGTTAACAGCTTTCACAGTTCTTCTTCCTATTTCACATCTGCTATGGGGCAGGTTAAAAGAACACTGTTTTCTTTGAGGACATGCTGAGGTTCCTTAGAAAAACCCATGATTTCTCAATGTCATCTGGTGATAGGACAAGGGGTGCAAGCTGAAACATAGGAGGTTCCATATAAATATCAGAAGGAATTTCTTCCCAGTGAGGGTGACAGAGCCCTGGAACAGGCTGCCCAGGGGGGTTGTGGAGTCTCCTCTGGAGATGTTTCAAACCCACCTGGATATACTCCTGTGTGACTGGATGTAGGGATCCTGCTGTGGCAGGGGGATTGGACTGAATGATCTTTCAAGGTCCCTTCCAAGCCCTAACATTCTATGACTTACAACTCAATTAGTTCTCTAAGTCTTTTTTGCGCCAGGTAAAACCCCGGTACGTGCTTTCAATGACTTAAAAGCAACCTCTGTCCTGTTCATACAAAACCTCAATCAAAAGTCCAAGTCCCCATATATTTAGATCACCACCTGTCCACAGTTAGTAAAACACTAACCAGTGTGTGGGACACCCAGCACAGTAATGAAGACCCATTAATTAGCAGAAAGAAAGTAACAAAAGTGAAATACAGCCATGGCGTTTTGTTTCTGGGAATTTTGCATGAAGGGAAAAACAAACATTTTGCCTCTGGACATTGTATTTCCTTGTCTGGATGACAAGATGACAGCAGCAATCGCAAAGTGTGCCAATGGTACATTAAACGCTTCAGCCTGCATAATAATTAAGGAACAGGCTGCCTGCAAAAAAGGCAATTTAAAGAGAAAAGAGTACAGGAAACAGCAAGAATCTAAGTGGTTGCAACTAGAAGCCTTGTTCCGTAAGATCTGTAAGAGTGGTAGGTCTTTGTTAAGCTATTTGAGTTGAGCCCTGACACATTCTGAGCCTTTTCCCCCCAGCTTTCATGCACAGGACCCCATGCCACCAATTATGCCGCAGATTACCCCAAGCTAATTAAGGAAATAAGGTATTTCTTTTTGCTTCTCTACCCTGATTTCAAACGTTGGGTGTATTACATGTCACAGGTCTTAAGGATGCTTGTAGCTTGATGACCTTAGAAAATATGTGATAGAAGAGCTAAGGTTTGGTTCAGTTCCTCCACCTGCTGTGTACTTCACGTCTGGATGCCCACCACCAGCTCTGCATATACTCAACTTCACCTCTTCTCACCTGGGAACAATAGCCCTATTGTGTGTAAGCAGTTCTCTCAGCAAGGGAAAAGAAAATGAGATAATGTGCCTTCTGGATTTAAACCAGCAGCTGAGCAGGGCAGTAAGAAATACCTTTAGCTGGTTCTACCTACAGCTGGGCTCCTCGCCTCCAGCGATCGTCTCTGAGTCACTCTTTTATTCCCCTACATTCCCCCTCATTAAGGCAATCTAACCGCAATGAGCAGCACATCAACTTGAAACACAAACCCCGGGCTTTGCTTCTATTCACCAGGGGCTGGGCACGAACAGTTCCTGAGCTCAGACCCCGACACAAGAAAAGGGATTTCTTGAGTTGCTCCTAATGATTCCTCCGGTTAATTCATGAACGGCACTGATCGTCCCCAGGGAGAGTTACGCTTACTTTTTCTTAGCTGCTGGCATGACTGCTGTAACATAGAGACTGAAAGAAACTACGGAAGAGGAATCTTTACACTAACAGAAAGTCCTCAGGAAAAAGGAAAGTTCTATATAGCTCTCTAGGACTGCAGGTGTTCCTCAGGCATCACGGAGGGGCTCCTCAGACACATAAGTATTTGCTTAAATACCTTCAGGGAAAATGATCCATAGTTATGCTCAGTGCCACATGCCCCCGTCACTGCTTTTAAATACCAGTTACCTTTAAACACTGCCTGAAGTACTTCTTGCAGCAGATTTGTCTGTAATGGAGCTGACTGCTTCACATCCAGGACAAACTGCAAAGCATCCACATCCCTGGCTTTGTCCACAAAACAACCCCAAAACCAAACCCAACTGTCAGCTGTGAAGTCATCGGTCCTACTGCACACCACCTTACATCTTCCTTCCTTCGACTTTACTCAAACAGGGAAAATGACCTCTTAAAGCAAAACCTGCACGAAACAAAAGGTATACAACCACTTGCCTGTTCTTCTCACACACAGACTGCTTTTCCCAGGGCTTCCTGGGAATGTCTATTCATTACATCCCAAAAACCTAGAGCTGCCCACTAGCTAGAAGCCAGCCTGTCTCACATCTAGTTCAGATGTTATCACCCACTTCAGCTCCAGAGCTCTACTGGAAGCTCTCTGAACTGCTGGAGAGAGTCCAGTGCAGAGCCACAGAGATGACAGAGTAGAGCATCTCCCTGATGAGGAAAGGCTGAGGGAGCTGGGTCTTTCAAGCCAGGAAAAAAGGAGCCTGAGGAGTGGCCCCATGAATGTTGATAAATATGTGAAGGGTGGGTGTCAGGAGGATGGAGCCAGGCTCTGCTCAGGGGCACCCTATGATAGGACAAGAGGCAGCGGGTATGAGCTGGTACAGAGGAGGTTCCACATCAGTCTGCGAAGGACCTTCTTCCCAGTGAGGGTGACAGAGCCCTGGCAGGGGCTGCTTAGGTGGGTTGTGGAGTCTCTCCTTCTCTGGTGGCGTTTCAAACCCACCTGGTGACTGGATGTAGGGGATCCTGCTTTGGCAGGGGGGATTAGAGTGGATGGTCTTTCGAGGTCCCATCAATCCTTAATGTTCTGTGATTCTGTGACTCTGATGTTCAGGGAGAGTAAAAAAGCTGTTTCTCTTTTTAATACAGAGTTATTTTGAAGATTTGTAATACATGAATCCTTGGCAAACTGAGGACCACCCTACTAGGACCTAACAAAGTATCATAGAATCATTAGGGACTGGAAGGGACCCTGAAAGATCATCTAGTCCAATCCCCCTGCCACAGCAGGGTCACCTAGACCAAATCACACAGGAACACATCCAGGTGGGTCTTAAACTTCTCCAGTGAAGCAAACTCCACAACTCCCCTGGGCAGCCTGTTTCAGTAAATACAATCTTCCACTGTGTTGGCTGAAAACCCACAGGTTCTGTCACTTTGGGGACGTCACAATGATCCCATAGTTCTTCCGTGGCCGATGGGAAACTCGTTCATCAGAGTCAGAAGGACAAATGTCCAGCAAAAGCCCATCATCACAACTGGCACTGAATGGTGGTTAAATTGACAACTGGAACTGAAGCACCCTGACAGCACCAGAGCTGGGCCCTACAGTGCAAATGGAGAACCATTTCCTAAACCAAGTGTTGGAAGAACTGAAGGATCATGGGGCACCTGCAGAACATCACGTGGAAGGCTTCTACTTAATTTTTCACAGTGGCACCGCAGGATTTTGCCTGTGTACTTAGAAAACATTTCAATTCCTTGTGAGAAAGGTAAAGTGTTGAGATCAATATATCGAACACAAGTACACTAGCTTCTAATTCTTCACCAAAAAAATCACAATGTTAGTGACTCTTTGTTCAGAAGATTAGAAATCTTTGTGGCTTCAGGAAAAATAAGACAGGGAAAAGTAAGCAATTAATGTTAAAGCAACACCAAGGGACCCAAGTGCCTAAGCATGCACAATGTTATTATGGCCACCACATTATTAAAGATAAAACCCCACAAAATCCAAACAAAAACTCCAACCCAACTTCTGCAAATGCTTTGTTTCCATGGAATCTAAAACTTAGGATGCAAATCACAGTCCGGAGGTGTTCCCACTTCAGTAGAGAAAATACTGATGGCTCAGAAGGTGCCTGGTGCCTTGCAAGCTGACCCATTATTATGCAGGACTCAGAAGTCACTTGACATTAGAATACAGCTTCTCTAAGTGCTTCCCACAGTGGTGGCCCACACTGGCCTGTGCCGCTTTTTCATTCTAGTGCTTTAATAGTGGGAGGCAGAAACAGAGGCGGCATCTGATGAAAGGGCTCTTTTCAGTTATTTACCAGTCCAGTGGTGTTCGCTGACATCAAGTGTTTTGCAGTTGTACTTAAATTGTGTTTGTATCACACCCTCAGACTACAGATGAGGGATTGAGCGTTTGACCTGACTCAGAAACATAAAGAAGAGAGATTTTGGAGTCTTAAGATCAATCTTGTCTGTTAAGTCTAAAATAAATGAGTCAAATTATTTTTACACTGCGTTACAGAACACAGACAGTGTTGGCTCACCCCAGTCAAACAGCCCTTGCTTCCAGCTACTGGTTCTAAGAAGAAATGTTTTGGATTTTAAAAGGAACAAAGTTTGTCCTGACACAGAAGTAGTTGTTTACAAGCCACTACTTTTATCGGGCTTCTACCAAGTGTTGTCTACTGTACTTCTTGTTTTTGCAGCAGTGTTTCATTAAGCAGAGTTTTTCTCAGACCTGCTCAGACCCCTGCAAACCAAGATGATTTTAGATCATGTGAGCTGGAATGTTCTGTGCAGTAACAGTCACCTGTTCTCCTTCAGAAGCCCACGAAAGGCAGGAGGAACGAGCATATCCCATAAAGAGTACAGCAGGCAAATAAATGATCCATTTCAGCTTCTGGGAGTTTACTAAACCCAAGTAGGAAAATTAGTGCATAATTATGGTTGCAAAACAACAACTACAAAATCCTGTCCTCGGACAGCACTGTTGACTTTGCAGCATTCTGGATAGTGAATATTTTATGGCAGGCATTTAAATCCTAGACGACAAAATGTACAAGTGTACAGGAGAAAGAAGAGAGAAGCAGCGCTAACACATGCTGCTCTAATTTCTGTTGCTGTAACTGTGCTAACTAGCAGTGCAGCGAGGCAGACCCGTGTTACACCCCTGCAGAACACGCACGAGGGCAATACCACAGCTGTACTGCACCACGATTTCTGCCCTTTTGCACGTAATTCATCCCTAAGGTGAACCGAGCCTTGGCGATACACGCTGCTGGTTTGTAGCACTCGAGTACAGCAGCTTTGTCAGGATTCAGCCATTATAGTTGCAAGCTCAATGCGGGAAGGAAGAGGAAAACACATGGAAAGGACTTGTTTAATTACAGCCTTGTTTACTCTGCCCATACGTATCGCCGGTGCTTCAACACAACTACTCATAATTTTAAACAAGTAAGATTCTACCGTTTTCTTGTTAAGAGATAAAATGTACGTTGGCAATGAAAGCACGGCTCCCATAAAGCATGTAAAATGTAGAACATACAGCTCAGAGCTATTTATAAGTGCTCTCTGCATTTCCAGGTTGGGTTTTACAGTAGCGCAGCCTGAAGCACTTAACTGTGAAAACACGATGCCTCTCCACTGCTCCTCCTGCAGGAAAATTATTTCTCCTCTAAAGGGCTGAAGCCAAGCCCCATACATCAAGGGAAACAGCTCCACCGCTCTCTAAGCAAAAGTTACTTAGTTCCCTCATTCTGCAACCATACAGTAGCATGTGTAGCCCAGGCCCGCCACTTTACAAATCCTTATGCAACACTTTGGGGCTGGAAATAAATTCAGCAGAATCTGGGGAAGGTTGAGAAACCAGGGAGGTCTGCCGGGAGCAGTTTCACAGAAACAGCACTGATCTCACCAACCATTAGTGACCTAACTGCTGATTTCATTCAGTGCTAAGTCAGGGAGTATTAAAAAAGCCCAATACAACCATCCAAAAACCTCACAAAACCCAAGGCCAACAGAAAAAAAAAACCCAACAACTTTGTTGCTCTATGACTTCTTAAACAACTATTAGCACATTAACTACCCAAGGTTTTTTCTTAACATTCACTAAGCCAGGTCCTCATCCATTTAGAACATCACAAACAACATAAAACAGCAGTTACCTTTACACCCTCCCAAAACCTGTTTTCCTGAAGCTTTTTAACTGTTATGTATTTCATTGTGAATTTGGCAGCTGCCTCCTCAAACTTCTGCTCAGCACCAATTTTGCAGCACATCTGCCACAGAGCTGTAGTCGCATGAAGAGGAGGAGGCTGAGAACACGTGGCAACGCACAGTAAGTTCTACCTGACTATGATCAAGTCTGTTGGGGACAAGGTCCAGCATCACAAGACACATCACTCTACACTTGGATGAGGCTGTCAGCCACTGGGAAGCCGATAAACTGCTGACAGCAAACCTAGTCAAAGCACCTGCCTGTTCCTATGGGTGACGCAAAAGAGAAGCATGAAAGGAAATGTCTACATCTATCACTTGTCAATAGTTCTGCAACCTCGAATACAGCTGCCTGTCTAAGCTCAATCCTTCAAAATCTAATGATGACATCTGACATAAAAAGCACTTAATTGTTCAAACTCATTGTCAGAAGTTTGAGAAGAGCCGCAGATTTGCTCCTGCCCTTTATTTGAGTCACTGAAGAAAACAATTGTGATTTAAAAAAGAAATCACTTTCAACCCGTCTGGTGTCACCACAGATCCTTCCATTTACTAGAGCAAATACCTTGGGAATGCTTTTATTAACACGGCCTCCTGTACAGCAGCAATGAGGAAGCTCCTCTGAAGAGGGTGCGGCTGTATTGCAGCATCCGAAGTTCTCAGGAAGGCTTTTCATGCCCAGAGGCCTTTCCTGTTGAAAAACTGAGCAGCCTAACAAAAGCCAGGACCTACCTCTAAACCCTGTCCTGTACTTCAGGAACCTTGGAGTGAGATCTTTCCAACTAAAAAGAACTGCACAGACCCTGTATTTGGGCTTTTACTTAGCAAGTGATTTGTGCCATCCCTGGATTTACTGTAATTAATACCAATTCAGTTTTATTTTCCTGATAGACATTTCAGTTCCATCAGAATCAAATGCCTCTCCTCAGTGCCTTTCCACCAACTGACATGAAAAGCTCTATTTACACATCAGTATCATTCGAGGTGTTTCTTAAAAGCTGAATCTTCAATGGGTTTGGGGGTCAATTTGAGAACACACATCTTGCTCTGCACGTGTGCCTGTTATTTCTGTTACAGCCAAACCTTGGATTTATATTTACTACCTAGGACCTAACCCCACATTTGTATGAATCACACGCATGCATGGAAGGTACCAGGTACATGCTACAGTGCTATAAACAAGAGACAAATTGCAACCCCAACTGCACTATTAGATTTGCCTCAAGAACGTCCCCTTTGAAGGAATCAGCTGTCAAATAGCAACTTTGTCTGGAGACTGTACTAGTGCTTTGAAGAAGCCAAAAGCACATCCTAGCAGCACTGCCTCTGTAATGGCACTAAAGCACATCCGTGTCCAGAAAACAATGAATATTCTAAGCCATTTTCATGAATAAACGAAGGGCTTTTCCCTATGGGAGCCAATTTCACTTTTTGCTTGTTTCTTGCTCTATCATGCAGTGTTTTAATTATGCATCAGTCTCAACAAATAGACTGTCACAGCATCTTAGAGGAGCTAATTCTATTGAAAATGCCAGGAGATGGAATAATGTCTCGATCAGTTTGGCTTAGTTTAACCCAACCACTCCTGTTCACTAATTAGTTGAGTAATTCAGGACATCATGTCCACCAAAAATACACTGGTATTGATTGTAGAAATATTAAGACCTGGATACACCCTAAAAGTCAAAGTACAAAGTCAAGGTCTAGGTGATCCTGCTCTGGCAGGGGGATTTGACTAGATGATTTGTCGAGGTCCCTTCCAATCCCTAATGTTCTGTGATTCTGTGAAGCAACTCAAGATCATTTTAAAAGCTCAGCCAAATGATTCTAAAAATAATGGGCTGGACAGAGTATTTTAAGTTTGGCAATGAGCTATCACCATCTCTACGACACCAAGGTATGTTCCTCATCAGAGGAAAACAAATGAGGACAGATGTACAATACCTGATATAAATGTAAATCCACACAGTGCTCTCAAGTTCCTGAACATAAAAAAGCTCATTACACTTCCTGACCCTAAGTTTTGACTGCAAAGTGCCTACACTAGGGAAAATTCAGCAATGCACTTGATCCGAGTTCTCTTCAGCAACAGAAACAGCTATTGACAGGTCCTGCATTATACTGCATGCTGCTCATTTACATAATTCCCAAAGTTATCATGGTATTAACTCACACCCTTCATTGCTGTTCTCTGGGTCTGTTTTTTCCAATTCAATTTCAGCAGCCAGGTAATAGGACTATAAAGTACTCAGCTTCACTTAACTTCAGTGATAAACAATCAATGTACTCAGAGCTGCTGGGTGAGGCCAAACACACATCTAGGAACAGATAATTCATTGCTAAGAATAATTCCAAAGGTAATTGATTCCTGATGAACGCAGATGGCCCACCGTCTCTTTTCGGAGTGAGTGCAAGGCTGATTCGCTGATGAGGGGTAAAACATTGAGCTTCAGAAAAGCTAGTGCATGGCAACAGGCAAAGCTCAGGGCAACAGCAAGCTGGGACACAGCATAAAACAAGATCACCCTCCTTGTATTATCTTCCTGACGCGGGAAGTAAACTACTACATCTGCAGCAATGATGTTATCTGGCGTGGGCACCTCCCCATAAACCGATGCCTTGTAATTTCTAGATTGTATAGACTGCACCGCAATTTCTTATGCTGCATTTCCCTCTCTGGTTTTGATTCCAACAATTCACAGAACATAAAGAACTTCTGCGTAATTTGGTTGGAGACAGAAAATGACCTCTAGGTGCAACAACCTGTGCGAATAAATGAACGAATAGAAGCTTATTCTGAATTAGTAGGAACGTGCTACAGAAATCTGTGGCGAGTAGTTTCAGCTGACAGAGGGGATTGTGTTAAAGGAAGGATGTGCACACGCTTGGGTATTTTGTCAAATGGAATAGGTATCATTTTGTGGTAAATAGCAGGTTAGCTAAGCATGAAACCATCTCCTTGGAGTGAGGAATGCTTAAACACTCATCAAGAGATATTAGAGAAGAATTTCAGAATAACAGAGCTCCTCAAAGTGAGAGTTTCTGAATAGAGGCCCTATGACTGACGGCTTCACATGCTGTACACCTACACACTCAAATAAAATCATTTCTTACCCGGCCAACGAGGATTGGTTCAGGTCCAGAAAATTCTTCTAATACAAACATTTGATTCCAAACCCAGCCTCTCTTGGAACGGTTCAAAACTCTTTGCTCTTCAGGTAGCCTTTTTAGTCCTGTACTGGATCCACTTGGTAGTACTTGAGATTGATTCATTGGAGCCATATAAATGGAAGGAAGGACAGTAATCCATAATATTATTAATGGAGTCCAGGTATCCATAAGCATTTCCGTTAGTCTTTCTGGCATTGTACCACAAGCTACGCAAATCACCACAAAAATGAAATTATTATTTTGCTTTCCTCCAGACCGTAGCAATCCAATTCATCATGCAGTACAGAACATTTACTTACAGCTCCTCCATGTGTTTACAGCACAGTCAATGTAAAAATAGCTTAGATCACAAAAACATGATCCATTGAGTTTGCCGGTCATTAAAGATTCCTGGTGGGGGGGAAAGAAAAAAAACAGGACGAGTCAGTGCCTACAGAGCTTGGGCAAGCATTCTGAAAGATCTGCATTTTACATGGCAAACAAGCTGTACTACAAGTTTGCACTAGATTCACACAATCCTTTACGTTGGAGAACACCTTTAAGGCCATCAAGTCCAACCATGAGGTTCATAATGTTAGTATTTGTTTTTTTACTTTTAACCCATTTAAGTGACTCTGAGTAACTTCACTGCCTGCAAGAGTGAGAGAAGACTCAGAAAAATGATTACACACACAAGAAACACGGTACTTGCATTCTCTCTTGGGCTCTCAAGAAACTCCTAGCCTTGCCAGGGTGTATTTTTTCTGTAGTCACCTACAAAGACTTAGCACGTGAAATAACAGAAAGTTCAAACAATGTTTGTGACGCAGACTCTCCTCTCCTCCTTGAGAAAACACCCAACATTACTTCTCCTAAAGAAAGCTCCTGCAATCTGTTCTCATGTTAGCAGTTATCTAGCTGCAGCAGCGCAAAGCTCAGACAAACCCTCCCAGCCCAGCAGAGGCACAGGACTGCTCAGCCCACTGCTGAATCCGTGATCCCCCCACCAGACCACCCCAGAACCTACGAGAGCTCCTCTCTGAACAGGTCTGCACTACAGACTCTCGCTGTCTCTCCCACTTTTGGAGACTTGATTCCAAAGACAGTTCCCCAATGGACACTTGAGCAGCATAGAAGGCTGCAGAGCTAACAGGGCAGTGCTCTGACAGTGCATCAAGAACAAGGGGGATATGCATTGCCGAAGTCACTGGGTGGCTTAGAAACATTGTTTAGGCCTGACAGATGGAGAGAAAAATCTGAGAACACAGTCTGCTCTTGCAACCAAATTTTTGGAACAGTGTGAGGGAAGCAAGAGAGGCCTTGGATCTCTCTGCACACAAAAAGATAAAAGGACGAGGAGCGAACAGTCGGTCGAGTTCTTTTCACTCACAGTACCAAATAATAATAAAGTAAAGCACTTCTTTTCATAGTCGAGAAGCTTTTTGAAAACAATTCCTAATTAATCTACTCAGGCTGCCTTCTGAAAGAGATGAAATAAGTGAGATAAAAACAATACGCTGCTCACAGAAACGTTTTTGTTGGAAGAAAGAACAGGATATTTGTTTTCCAGACTGCCGCTCTGAATCCTTGGCAAGCTGCAAGTTCACTTCAATGCATCCCCCCTCAGCCTCTACCCCAGATTTACTCTTCACTTACTCCAATCAGATGCAGGTCCTATCCACTAGCACTAACATGTAAGATTCACTGTGACTGGACCATGCTCACAGCAGCTCTCTGTTCAGCAATGCCTTCAGGCAAATGAACGTCAAAACTACCCCACAAGATTAGCTATGCCCATTCCACGTCACTCAGCCTAACTCAGGGACATGACCCTGGGAGGAAACAGTCACAGGGCTCAACAAACGCAAGACACAAATTCCCAAGCCCCAACAGGTAAGGTGGGCAATGCAAGGAAAGAAGAAATCTTGATGGACTTTTGAAAGTTGGGGTCTGCTGCAGGGGAATCTGATCAGCGTGTAAAGGCAGAGCTGGAGAAGTGTTTTTACAGTTCAACCTGGACTGCTGGAGCCTTTCAAGGTTAATTTGAGAAACAGACTCTCATTTGGGACTCACTGCTCTGTCAGTGAGTCGTGGCATGTACTTTGTGGAGGGCGTGGAGACTGCACCATCCCCAAATTTCTTCACCAAACTTGGAAATGTGTTTTCTTCTCCCTTTCCAGACACAGAACATCATGGACATGGTTAGGAGCTCACAGGTTACGAAATACCCAGCCCTAGAACGTTCACATTGATTAATATGAAGATCAAGGCACGCCTGGTAGTTAAATTACACCCCCGGATCATATGCACCAGACAAACTGATACAACTACGGAATCAGGCTACCTCAAGGATAAGAGAAAGCCACGTGCCAAGGGAGATGAGGCCAGCAGGGAAGGAACAGCAGCACTTTCCATTCTCATATGATGCTGGGGTCTAGCAAAGAGGTGAGTATGGAATGACAGCAAAACGATTCCAGTGAAGCCAGAACTTGCTTTTGCTAAGCAGCCAAAAGAGGACAGGAACATGGCACTTAAAGAATGCATTTCCACCCCATAATGACTCTGCTGGTGCTGATGAAACCGTAATTCCTGCTTTGAATTCCCATGAATTCAAAGGGCCCTGGGTGCTCTTCTGTAACAAAACTTCACTTCTGTGCAGTGTATGAGCCGCACTGCTACAGGTGCAACGCACCAGGCAGAGCTGCCAACACAACAGCCGCAGCACTTCATTCATTCCTGAGATGGGAAAGCAATACTTAAGAGAGAAAAATCCCTTTAGTGTGGCAAATAGAGCAAAGAAAATGTGACCCTAGGTCGGGTAGCAGAGACTCAGGTAACTACATTTTATGCAGGTTAGTCGTGTAAGTGAATTGCTGCACGAAGTTAGAGCCAAGTATGACTGCAGACAGCTACAGCAGATACAGCAACTGATGACATTTTGTAGGTGAGCGGTGTAACTCACCATCTGACTTAACTGACTTCATTAGTTCCTATGATATTTGATCTAGGTGATCCTGCTGGGCAGAGGGATTGGACTGGATGATCTTTCGAGGTCCCTTCCAATCCCTAATGCTCTGTGATTCTGTGATTCATTACTGTTATTTTAGAATTATCCTGTAGCTTTGTAGGGTGAATACTGGAATGCAGCAGATTTCTTAAAAATATTACTAAAGTTAATAAAAGTGGCTTAACATACAAACTTACTACTGAAAAATTAAGAAAGATCATAAAAAGTTTGGAAGTTTCAAACCATACAGTGTCTTTGGTCAAGCAAACCACCCACTGCAATGCAGATTTACACTGTCAGCACAGCTTGAAAGATTTGATAGCTACTCTGGTGTTTCTTCTCATGAGGAATGTGGAGGGTTGCCTTACAAAATGCAAACAAGTGCTCTTTTTATTTCATACTGCTTTTACCTGAGCACTGGCAGTGATGACAGGCACCAGCCCTGTGCTCTGACCTCACTACTACATGAGGGTGGACTTTATCCACACATAAACACCACTCACAGGTAAAATAACTACATAAAGTGCTGGTTTCTTCACAAAAGTTGCAGTAGAGATCCCAGACAGAAGTTGGCAGACCCTGCCTACAGCAGAGGCTTTGGGTAGAACTGCCAGCATCTTTTATCTCTTGGTTTTCAGAAGACTGATAAAGCACCATAACGTGGGGAGGCAGACGATGAACAAAGGCAATGGCCTTCTTGTAAAAACATTTTCAAGGTCTTTATGCAGAATCTCTACCGTCTGGACACCTGTACGCAGACAGCAGTACTTTGTGCCTTTTGGATTCTTCTGCTGCCATCCAAGCAAACTCCTTATTTTTGTTCAGATTACCTTTTAATTTAAGGCTGTGGCTACTTCTTCCCTTCCTGGCTTTTTTGTCCCCACAGCAGCTGGAGTATCTTTTGGGGTCTTTCGGCTTCACACTGTTCTTGCTGTTCCTTAAGCTCTTTAGGTTTACTTTTCCTACTGCAGGTACTGGCTGCATTACCACTTACGCTTCCTAGTCCCATTGCTCAGGGATTCAGACAGGGTCCTCCTTCCATCAATACCAGCAACACGATGCAAAGCTTTCCCACCCCGGGTAGTACAATTACCTTTCCTTCATTGATCCTCTGCTGGCAGCACAATAGAGCCTTAAGTTTTCAATAGTAAAAGTATAAGGCCTTAGCACTCTGGTCTCACTGGTAGGAATAATTCATAAGGGAACCATGGCAGTGTTTTAATTTAACGTTAAAGCAGAACAAAACCAAAGCCCATCAGAACAGAACTTTCAAGACAGCATAACCAACAAGTAATCACATCAGCCTCGCCTGCAGAACTTTGCTAAAAGCTCGTCTTGCTTCCAGTGCACAGCTGCGACACTGAACCTCACCCTGACTTTACACTCCCTTCCATAAGGGAGAAGTCTCGTGTTTCCACTGCAGAGCAACGAGTGCTTCTTGCTGTAAATAGTAATTATTAGCCTTCAGTAATTAGCAATTTGTGCAAAACTTACTCACATATCTCAACAAGATTAAAAGTAAATTCCCCATCTTGCTGTGAGATGGAGAGGGACTGAGCCACCCATCAGCCCAGTCAGGACAGCAGTAGCCAAGCTCAGGCTTGCAGTGCCCCACTGCAAAGTGTCACTCACATGCCCTGGGTACACTTCCCTGCCTTGTATCTGCCAGCATCACTGTGTGTAGAGTCACTCTCTAACCCAGTTCTGTCAGAACGATCTTGTTAACTTAAATGCTTTTAATAGTTAGGTGTTTTTTAAACCAAATCATTTTGACAGAGCTGGGTTAGGCCACTGCTCATGCTATTCTTCCACCAAGAGCAATCTTAATTTAAAAGGTTCTTCTCCCCTCCCCGTACACACCAGCTGCGTGTTTCCAGTAATTTTCCTCCACTCCTGTTCCTTTCCTCGCTGCACTTTGCTATCCCTGTGGTTCTGCTACTTGCAAGGCAACACTCTAAGTCACGTAAGGGAAATGCAGTTTCAAAAACAAAATTACAGCAAAAAATTACAGCAGACCCATTTCAAGAAGTCTTCTCCTACAGGTTTATAACCCAGATCGTTGTACTGATCTAGTTTACAGTGTGGCTGCAGAAGCAGTTAGATCAGCACAGCTGAAGAGCCCAGAACCTACAGAACAAGAGCAGAAGGATGTGAGAAGAGCTGTGCTGCCAAGGAGCACAGGAGGTTTGACTATCTGCTTTACCGGAGAGCAGTGGGACAAACAGTGGAGTTAGCACCGCCATGTGAGAGATAACTTCTGGAAAAGAGAACACGCAGTCAGGGACAGTGAAGCCACCTAAACAAAACTCTGCTGGACTCCTAGTGTATAACCATGGCAATGCAGTGCGGCTCTGGCCACTAGCGCTGGCAGATTTTAGGGAGGGAAGTGTCTGCCGCCGTCTCAGCTGCAGACAGATATGTGTTCTGTCAGGAGGAAACTCCTGTGCTCCTGCCGCAGGCAGCACACTCCACCTCACAGTGCAGAGGGGCTGAAAAGCACTGTGAGCCAGCAGCCAGATTCTGGGTCAGCCATGGCCTAGGTATTGCCCCAAATCATAACTGTGCTTTGGAGCTGCTCTACATTTCACCCACAGGGATTTTACAAGACTGTTATGTCACCAGGAGTTAACAGTAACGTAGAAAAGCATCACCCTCGTCCTTCCCTTTGATCAAGCACCCAGTACTTCTAACAAAGGAGGAGGAGATGGATGAGATGGGAAATGCTAGGCCAGTGCTGCTGGAGCAGCAGAGTGACACCTGAAGTTTACTCTGTGCTGCCCGAGCTGTGCAGGAGCAGATCCTGCCCAGACAGCTGCTAATCAATTGTCCAAGTGGATGCTGCATGCAGCAATTTGCTTACGGCTGCTCAAAGACTCCAAGGCAGTTAGCTAAGGAATTACTTACTTCAGCAGCAACGGTAACAGACTCTGATGCTCTCTCTGCTGCTGGATGTTCTGTCCTACACACACTGAGTAATTCAGCGGGCAAAGGTGCACCGCAGTTCTCCTAGCTTAGTCCCATACTGCTGCTCCTCACAGACACAAGAACAGATCCTTTAGGTTACAGAGTCCTTCAGCTCATGTAAAACGCTGAGGGACTGCTGTTACAGACTGATTCGAGCAGGCAGAGACTGTTCCTCAGTCTTTGTGTCAGAGCTGATGGAATCCATGCTGGATTGCCTTGAGGAAATGCAGACATACAGAAATACACAAGCAGGTATAGAAATGCAATTGTCTCTTCGCTATTTAGACCTTTTCTACTTATGGACAGATGAATAAATCCCCCCAGTAAGGTTACTACTAGCATTTTTCAGGGACTGCTTCAGCATCAGAAGGAACGAAAGGTTCAAAAAGCTTCACCAAGATAAATCCCTCTTTCTTAGTTTCCTTCCGCGTTTGCTTTAGCCAGGAAAGCCTATGACTAGTAAAGCGCAGATGAGGCTGTTCGGGATGTAGGTCATTACACAAGTTGACTAATGCTTTGGGATACAGGGAAAGCAATACGTAAATCGCATTGAAACAGATCTCCTTTAATCAAAGTAATTGTCTGTTCCCGCGCCATCGCTTCACCTGATCCTTTATCACATCTACAAAGTCTGCTCTGCATTCGTTAATACTGACCAGGCTCAATAGTTTTTTGGCAAATACCTACTTCCAGGAATTAATTTAAAAAAAAAAACACCACACCCCAAACAAAACCCTGTCCTGGTTCTGTGAGATAATTCTTACTTCCACTGAAGTCAATACAAGTCTTCATGGGGCATATTTCTGCTACTCCTCGACAGTAAAATCCACATGGGCCAACTTGAAAGCTGCCACGGCTGAAATACTTAGTGTAGAGAGCTGTCAGAAGTGTTCTCTGGTCATTAAAATGATAATATAAATCATTTAATGACAAAGTGACTTTACTTCTACTGTAGAACTAAACGCATTTGTAAACAGCCCTCTCTCTCTCTCTCTTAGGGAAGTAGTTGGATGGGGATTTGCTGGAGACAGACACTCCACCAATGTGTGGAGACATCACTTCACACCACGGTGTTAAGCAGTTCACGATACAGACTCAAAACAGAGAAGGAAGTCAAAATCTGTTTGGACAACCAGGGCAGTCCAGAAACTTCAACATGACAAGACTAGTTGTAGCTGCATTGTTTTCATTCTACAGTAGGAGGAAGAAACGAATTGAAGTAATTTTTATTCTTTACAGTCCACTGACTGAAGTGATTTTCCTTTCACTAAAATAGAACTGTATTACATATAGATTTAATAGCTTCGTCCCTCAACGCGATGTTCAGCTTTACAAGGGTGCACTACGTAAGCTGAAGACCTGTAAAACGTCTAAAAGAAAGAGGAGGTGGGTTAAAAAAAAAGAGGCAAGTTGTGCACAACATGAAGACATGAAGAGAGCTTATAAAAAGGCAAACAGATCGGCCTGTGATTGAGAATTAGGTGTTAACCATGCTCTGCCTAGGGCATCGTTTATCATGAGACTTTCAGCAGCTGGGATGTGCTTATCCTCTATGTGCTGAAGAATGTTTAAATATTAATAGGGGACATAAATGTCTTGCTTCCTGCGCTTCTTTTTCTGTCTTCTTGATATACAGAGCTTTCCTTTTATTGGTTTTCTTTAACAGACAACATCATAATGAAGGAAAAACCTCACCTTTCCCTGATGTGAGTTTTGATTAAACCAAAAAGACAAAATTATGACTGGTCATCATGATGCAGTGAAAGCTGCATCAGCTTTCCAGCCATGCACATAGATTCATTTGTATGTTAAAAAAACCTTTAAAGAGGAAAAATGAACACAACTGGACTTCTCTAACGACACTCAAGAGCTGCTGCACTAAACCTACTCAGCCTCTTTTTTGCTGAGAACATATGAAATTAGAAGTTAAGGTCTTGCACTTCGTGTCACTGAATTTGATGTTATTTTTACAACCAACTTAAATTAGTTGTTTGGAAAGAATTAGGGTACTTCAACATTAAACATATTTCTCTTGCAGTTGCTTCTCAGAGTTCTGTTTTGGTGGGTGTTTGGTTTGTTTGGTTTGGGTTTTTGTTTCAGTTGTTTTCCTCATTTGTTTATTTTAATCTTTTGGAAAGGCATAAAAAACTAAAGCCCACAGACTAGAATAAACTTTGGCAATGCTAAGAATTAAGTTCTGATGGGCTCCAAAGGCAATCACAGCTGTTAGATTGAATCCCTAAGAGATGTTTCTTTCTGACTTGTTGCTCAATCTCAGAACTCAATGAGGAATGGCAGGACCTGTGAACGTACACACACTCCATGTGCATTGGTACATGAAGGCTTGGATACAATATTTCACAACATACCATAAAACCCCATAAAACCAACAAAATCCAAATGTATAAAAGCTAAGATAATCAGCAGCTGCTAAGACAATCGATTTAAATGGCTGAGTTCTTCACACTAGGCCAAGCAGTGCTTCCTAGGAGTAACCTACTTCAACTGACTGTTCACCACATTAGAAACTAGGAACTAATGACTGCCAACACCAACTGCTTTCACAATGTTTGGAACTCCTATGTCCAGCTGCAGAGACTCGATCAAGACACACTGAGAAACACTTTTCTGAGCTTGACTATGACTTGAGCACCACAGGGTACAGCAGACATTTCAAGGTTTCACTTACTCAGACCTAGGACTGTTTGACATGAATAATTCCAAATCCAAGCCAAGGTGCTGGTCATTCTCAGTTTCAAATGATTCTCACAAGATACATCATGCTCAACACCTCGGAAAGTCTGGGAATATTTTCATTAGAACTCCTGGATAAAGGCTACTCTCATGACTCGGGCAGGAATCAGTCTCTTGCATGGAGTCAGGTGCTGTAGACTCTATTTAGAACTGAACTGGTTCAGGAATCACCTTTCCTTTCCAGCTTGCACTTAGCACCTCACCTACCATCAGTATCCACTGCTTCCTCAGAACAAAATTCTACTAACATCGTTAAAACGTCCCTGTGTGTATGACAGTTACTTGGTTGTTACAGAACAAGAAAGGTGCTGAATGAATTCCAGAACAAAGGAATCTGAGGGGGAAAAATAATCCATCAGTACCAACCAAAGCCAAAACACCCCATATCTGAAATCTCACATTAGTCTTTATCTTGTTCTCTGTCTGTCTCCTGGTCCAACAGTTATGCTCTGAAGTGAGCCACCTTTTCTATGGCAACAACACTAAGAGAAATGTTGAGTTTCCATCATCTAATCTAATTCTACTGATGCGATCTTATGGTAACGATGATGCTTTAAATGTTCCAAGCTCAAAATGTCTCAGCATTTCCTTCCCACTGGAAGAACTGAGTTTGTATTAAACTCAGAGTTGAAAGACTCACTACAGAACTAAAGCGTATCCTGTGCGCATACAATTGCCAGTATTAATAGTACAGCCCAAAGGTCAGGCTCCAACAATATCAAAATGGAAAACAGAGCAGTTCTGCCAGGATCCGCAGCACCTTGTGCTTAGTGGCTGTGCTACACAAATACCTGTATATCTTATGCAGCAGGAGCACTTACGCACAACCATCACCTAGAGACATGCAGCACCAGGAGCTCGCGGCATATGTTCACATTTCCTGCTTGTTCATAAACTGAAGGGTCACTGTCTTTTCTCCTTGAAAGCCTCTTGAGTTTTGGAAATTAAACATATGTATCCAAGGTCAAGAAGGTGGGTTCCAGGCCCCTAATTTCAGTAAGTGGCTTGAAAAGTCCCAGCTAAAGACTGTAGGGCACTTAGGTCATCTGAAATGAAGGTTCTGAGAGGCGGAATCTGCGACTGTGAGTAGAAAGGAAATGCATCGCATACTTGGAGGGGTAATAGAACTAAATCCACCTCCATGACTGACGGTGTGTTCTCACTTGTAACACTTCTGTATCGCAAATACGAGAGCACAAGAATAATTTTGCTAGAGCTGATGATGCAGCATGTGCTAACAGAGACACAAATAATGTGTCCAGGCATCAACTGTTTATTTGGTAAAGGTGCAACAGCACTGGAAAAATTCTGAGGATTACAAGTGACCAAGAGGGGGAATTTAAATCTGAGTGTGGGACTACTCCCTCCTTTACAACTCTGCTTTGGACTTCAGTAGCAACAGCTGACAGGAGACACCCAAGTATATTGCACTGAGCAACTTTATCTAAGGAGGATTCTACCTCACCTCACAGAAAGTAAAACCTCTGTACATTTTTAAATGAAAGGTGCAAAAGGAGCAGCTGTCCTGTACAGGTCTTACTGAAGGCAGCTGCATTCCTTGAACAGACAGATACATGTACTTCTCATTGATTTTTTCACACAGAAGAAAATGCCCAAAGCGGGTTCCTTGGCCAGCAGCCGCTAACGTCTCAAAATGCTCACCTTTATAACTCACACGAACCAACTTCCATTAAGTCCTTCAAGCTCCAAGGACACTACGGGCCCTGGAGCTTACATCTAGGCATAGAAATCCAAGTTGTACGCAGTCAGGATGCAAGTTTCACAAAACAGAAGGCATTGTTAATAAGCAGCAAGGCGAGGAGGCCACCAGCAGAAAGCTGTGCTCGTTCTGAATTCAGGAAAGTAGAACCACAAGGCTGGCTGGATGAAAACCTTAGACTAGAATATCATGCAATAATCCCTTCCCTTCCTGGTGATTTTCTGTTGCCAACAATCATTCAACTGATGCTACAGGAGAGCTTTTGGGTTTCGATGTCAGCACCTTTTAGGATGTGAAATTTGGTGATCTCAAACACAAGCAAAGCACTAACTGCTTAGAGCTGCTTTCTCGTTGCAGTTCAGATGGCTAAAACATGCACCCGGGTAACTTTTTCTTCTTCTGAATGCATTTGCTGTTTACTGAGAAGCCTATCGTGAAGTCTCTTGTTCATAACAGCTTGGTAGTGAACACAAAGGAGCAACGTAATTCACGTACAAGTACTGCCTATTTCTCTTCATCCTTATTACACAAACTCCCGAAGAATTTCCAAAAGAGGATGAGGTAAGTTAAGAGGATTCTTTATCTATAGCTGCGGTAGTTATCAGCTCTATTGTGTAATTGAAACTGAAGTGAGCAGCTGTTGCCTTCCCTTCTATTAGACACTAACAGGGTAGATTTCAAACAATAAACAGTTAACACTCTTACTATCAGCACCCCCAGAAAACATCTGGCTTCGACACCCAGACACACAAATGGTGGGGTAAGGAGCTTATGCTGTCCAGCTGGCTGTTAGAGGTGTCAGCCTTTATCAAAGTCTTACAAGTATTTATTCCCACTTTCAGAGAAAAAACAGACAGACCTGTCCTCATGAAACAAAGCGCATGTGTGTGTGTGTGTGTTTGTGGCTGTCTGAGAGAGAGAAAGAGGGAGGGAGGGAGAAGCGAGAGTGTAGAGTTTGATACCTGTTGGCAACACGAACGGGTCTGTGTGACGCCGTTCTGTGCCAGGTTGGATTTATTCCACTCTATTTAGTCTCGTACTGAACACAAACTGTTTGAATGGAGACAGATTCAAGCCACGACTGAACAGCAATGAACCGCAGAGGAATTCCTGCCCGTGCTAAGTGGTGTCACCTTCATGGCGGTAGGCAGCGTCTAAATAAGGATTTGAATTAATCTCTTCTATAATACGTACACACAAACTGCCACTGGCTCACTGTGCTGAAGCCTTGTGATGCCTCCTGGGCTCCTCAGCCAAGCACCACACACAGGTCTGATGGTGTCTAGCAAGGATGCAGCCTGACAGATCAGGGCTCCCGATTGGGATGCTGCTACCCAGCAGATACTGGAGCCAAACAGAACGTAAGGACGCATTACTCCCCTGCCTTCCTCAAAGAGAAAATGAAGCGTTTAGCAAAACCGCCAGCTTCAGGGTCAACAGACTCCTGCATTTCTTCTCTGGGAGCCCTGGCAGCAATGCAGCTAATGAGCGGCAGGAGCTGAAGGGATTTCTCCCTTCTGAAGTTTCAGCTGGGTGCATTAGCTGTTTAGTCAACCAAGGAAAGGGAAGGAAAACAACTTGTGGGACAGGGCTGGCTCCTGGTTAGTTATGGCTAGAGATTCATTCGCACCTCAGCTTTCAATAGGAAGAACAGTATTTCTGGGATGTTCTCGTCTCCAAGTACGTACCATACCATCCCTACCTATTTACTGAAGGGGTGCAGAGCTTTGGAAGGAGGGAAGGTGGTGAGAAACTGGGGGCTTTTTCCCCCTTCGTGGTTCATCCAGCCTCCTTCTCCTTCTCCCTCATTTACATATCTGGCTGGTGGGTGATTTTTATTCGCAGCACGAAAGCTGCAATCTACTTCAATGCATGAATGCAGCCCTACATCTATTCACACGGTGAAACAGCCCAGAGATTTATCGTACTAAATAAGAAAACAAGGAGGGAAAAAAAAACCCCAATAGAAGAAATGGGTTTTCCAGCCTTGGAAACAACCCTCTGTGATCCCAAGTCTTCCTGATCCTTTAAAGAGTGGGAGAATAAAAAAAAAAAGCCATCCCAAAAATCACAACAGGAGGAGAAATCGCTGCCGCTGCTACCACCACCACTCCTTCCAAGGGAATTAAAAAACCCCCTAACTAGCATCCCATGACATTTTCACTATCATGAATTTCAAACCATCCGACTTAATGAGGCACCCCAGAGGAGCCTCACCCGGTTGCCGTTACCGAGGAAGCACCCTTGTGCGAGCTCAGGCACTAAGTGAGAAGCGAACGCCCGGCCCCGCACACGCAGGCTCCATCATATCAATACTCACTCCGGCGGGGAGCGGGGACGGCGCTCGCTGACAGCCGCTCCGGGCTCGGCTGGAGACGGGGAGCAAGGTAAGAACCATCAGGCGCTCCCTGCGAGCAGGCAGCCTCGGCGTTTCATGCTGTCGGAGGCTGCTGGTGCAGGAGGAGCCGGCGGCCACCGGGCTCCTCGGATACTCAGGCGCGGGGATGGAATCTCCGGCAGCGCACAAGCCGGGGGCAGCAGCGGGGCTCCAGGAACGCGGGGATATTCCACATAAATCCAGCGATTTCGGGTGCGAGAGCTCCGACGTGTCCAAACGGAGCTGTGAAGTGATGTGGAAAAGTGCGCTGGGAGCCTCCCCTGACAGCTCTTATTGGGCTGATCTCGGAGGCAGGTCTAGCGCTTGGAAATTCGTGCGAGCACTTTGCGGGGTGGTTCGTCCCCCCTTCCCTCCTCGGCGTCCCGCTCTCCGCCCTAAGCCCGCACACGCACAACTTTCCCGCAGCCCGACGGGCCGGGCAGCGCCCTCAGGGCGGGCGGAAAGGGACGGAGGAGGCGGGGGGGCGCTGCGCGGGGCCGGAGGGAGGGACCCGCTGGGGAGGACCAGGACGTGCCCGGCGGCAGGAGGGGCCCCGCCGGGGCGATGCCCGGGGAAGCAGCGGGGCTGCCCAGGCGATGCTTCGTCTCCACCATAGAAAAGCGGGCGCTGTGGGGACAAGGAGGGCATCCTGGAAATATCCCGAAAAAACCCTTTACCAGCTGGAACTGGGGACGTTCCAGTCCACTCCTGCACCGGGGGGGGGGTGGGAACGGGGCCGCTAGCAGGAGCTGAAGCCAGCCCTGAGGAGCTTCACAACCGCCAGAGGTGATTGAAGGGCAACGCGGGGCGGGAGCCGCTGACCATCGCCCAGGTTCCAGCTCCTAGCTCCTATTTGTGACTGGCAGTGCTGGCGTGTCCTGCACAGTGCACCTTGAGGGGTGCTGGAAGGAGGGGAGGGAGCGCTGAGCAGCCCCGGCTGCCTCTAACTGAGGAGCTGGAGGTGCCTCACCTTGCTGAGGACCCCAGGCAGAGCCAGGGACAGCTCTCCTCAGCCAAGGAACCACGTGAGGGGGCGACTGCAGCCCTTTGCCTACCACCTGCACCCAGTTGGTGTTTGCCTCCGTTTTTTGCTCCAGATGCCTTACCTGTTAGCAGACTTAATCTACTATATTACAGAAGTCATCACTCTCAATATTACAGCCCCTGTATTTTTCATGTTTGCCCATGGAGAAGGGGTCAGTGCCAGGCCAGGAACACGAGGTACAGACACCACCAGGTCCCAACACTAACTCTTCAAATGGAAGAGAGTCAACACTTAACCAGTACTGCTGTGGGAATTTAACAGCATTCTGCTCCATGCCTTGGACTCCAATCTCCCTTGGCCACCATCATGCTGCTTAAGATGAGCATTCTGAGAGCTCTGTATTATTAGAGCTGGTTTGCTGATCAACATTTTTAAATAGCCAGTCACCTTAAACTCATCCATATAACCCATCAGCTTTTTAACCAATAAGTAAAAAAAAACCAAACCACTACATGGCTGACAGTCTGTCTGGGATTACAGAAAGTGGGCCTTAGTGCTCCTCTAACTAGTAACAGCATAGAATCATAGAATCATTAGGGATTGGAAGGGACCTCAAAAGATCACCTAGTCCAACCCCCTGCCACAGCAGGATCACCTAGACCAAGTCACACAGGAACAAATCCAGGTGCCAGGACCCCCAGGTCCCTCTTTTCCACACTGCTCTCCAACAGGTCAGTCGCCAGCCTATACTGATTGCACCTAGTATCCTAGTACAGCACCTAGTATCTAGATGATCTTTAATGTCCCTTCCAATATAAACCATCTGATCATGCACCACAATGGTTAATCTTAGCTTGTGTGCACAGACAGAAAATGAGACCTGCACAGATCTGCACTCTGAGAAATCTCAAACTCACCAGAATGTAGTGCATTGTACCCTACATTTGGCATTCTTCAAGGGCAGTGAAGCAGCATCTATTTCCCTGCTTCCCTCAGCCTGACGTTCCAAACTGTGAGCCTGGGATGATTCCTTGGAGAAGGATGGATATAAAATACACAACGCTTACTTGAAGCAGGCAGAGAGCCTTGAGGGAAATACAAACCACTTTGCAGTACAATAGATAACATCAGAAACTTCCCCTTACCCAGGGCTCCACTGAAGCAAAGGGTATTTTTCTCCCCCGTTGTTCCACCAAGTGAACCACACAGCGAGAATATAGATGCTACCATGTGGAAACATGAGGAAGCTAAGCTCATCTATACTCCTGGTAACTAATGTTGATGACCAAACTGGGTTTTATGAAGAGTATTTGCACAGGGTTTTTATTTGTATCAAAAATGCATAACAGAAGCAACCAAGAATAAAATCTCTCCCCAATGTGAATAGATTAGCCTCCATGTGCCTGTGTTTCAAAGTGGCAGTGCGGTTGCATGAGGGGAAAAGAACTAACATGAGAGGTTGCACCTCCAAGTACAGCTTAAAAGTTTAGCTTGTGTTTTGATTTCAACCTTTGATTTCTGCCATTTGTTCTACGTGGTTCGAAATTACTGCGGCTATGCTCTTTCATCCTCAAGTTGTAGGGGAGGGTGCCAAGTGTCTTGCTAAAATGGATTATGCCATTCATGGATTTCCTTACTGGAAAACCTTTTGGACGATGGAGTAAGTCTTGACAAGAAAGTCAAGTGTATGGATTGATATTTAATTTAAAAGTAATCTTGGGATAGCAAAGGAGCATTTACAGCTCTCTGCATTCTATCCAAATCAAATGATTTAATGGTGTTTCTGATATGATGCCGCCCCAGATCATATAGCACTGATGACTATGCCGGCCAACAATTATTCCCTCTAAAGTATCTTAAGCACCAGTATGAGGAAGATACTTCCTTCATCTCCTAAATGGTCATTTAACTTCTTCAGCAAAAAGCAGCACTGACTCCTGCTGAAATGGGATCAAGATTTTTAGTTTAGTAACTGTAGTCCAGAAAGAGAGGATCTGCAAAATGTGAGTGAAGGCAGCCTGGATCAAGCGGCCATTTAGGGAAAAAAAATAAAGAAGCTTCACAGAACCTGCCTTGTGTTGTAGTGGTGGTTGTTCTGGTTTGAGAGGTTTGTTTTGGGTTTCTTTTTTTTGGTTGTTAGTTGTTTTGTTTTCCTCAGCTTTCCCCCCATTGAGGCTGCTAAGGGAGGAAAAAAAAAATGAAGCTCTAGTATGAAGATAATTTCCAGGTTCTCTTCCTTTGCTTTTCTAAGTAAGACAAAGGATTAAAAACCCCCGTGTGACTTCTCATTCAGATACAGATATGTGTGTCTATCATCCAAAGACACGTGGCATAATGGCACTCGAGTGTCTTTTCACCCTTTTAAATTCCTGTGAAAACAGTTGTTGATTATCATATAACTCTTTGTTCTTCAGTACTGCAATAAACTGTTTTCAGAACACAGTATTTAGACATTACTGCTTAAAAATATTCAATAGAAGTGACTAGAAATGAGCTCTTCAGGGGCAACTCAATCACAACAGAGCCTTACAGGACTGCTGCTGATGAAAATGTTCCTGTCATCTCATTTAAATAACAATGCAGAAGTCAGGAACTTGAAAGGGGTGGGGAGGAGAGGGAAGGGAAGCATGCCTAGAGAAGAAACCACTCTCTCATTTCCTCATGTTCACATTTTATTCCATTAGATCATCCAGTAATGAGAATATTTTCCTTCAAAGTATTAGTAGTGTATTTCAGTTCTCAACATATAACGTAGGGCCTGATCCAAAAGAGCCCAGTGTGAATTACTTGATCCAGGTAAGTGGCTAACTCAAGCGCCTCTTGCTTACGGGGGTTACCACTAGCACACCAGTGTAACACTGGTATTGATAGCATTAATAACTGATCTGAAGCCAGCTGACAGAACAGTGCTGTAACCTACTGTGTAGGAAAGCTTCAAATAACTGACATGTTTTCTCAGGCAGCACCCCAACACCCTACCTAGTTTGTACCTTTTGCTCAAGTTACAAGTCGGATTGTTCCTAATCTAATTTGCCTTGTGAGACTAGAATTCACATTCCATAAACTAAGAAGAAACAAGATGACTTATCTTCAGTCTGGAATGCTTCTGAATAAAATATGCGCTGTTATCAGTTCCCTATGCCAGCAGAGACATAATCACCTCTAGAACGCAGGTTGTTATCACCAACTTGCAATCTTTAAAAGCTGCTTGTATACAGTTATCATAGGCTGGTTATCATGAAAAACAGCAATCCCCTGTGTTTGGGAAGTCACTGACGACACCTGTAACTGGAGGAAGTTCCAATCTGCAACACTTACAGCTGATGCTACAGATGAAAACAGAAGCAATGGTGCAAGAGGCCCATGAGATAAAAGGGTGTGGTTTGGGGTAGGTTCCAGTTTTGTTGTCTGACAAATTCACAGCTTCATTTTAACAGGGAAAGTGAGAAACACTGCAAAATCTAAGTGAGGGATCTGCAAAGGAACACCAGATCCCTTTACAGACATCAAACCCAGTCTCAATTCAGTATCAAACACTGCTACAAGAAAGCTTGGAAAGCCCCACTGAAAAGACCAAACCACAAAGCAGCAGCATCCCTAAGTGACAGAAATGATTCTCAATCACCTAAAAACACTTGCTCTGGCCTTCTCTCAAAGACATCTAATCACCGTGCGGCCCCTTGTTGCACGAGAAGAAATAAACACACTGATGTTGGTTAAGCCACTTGTGCTTTGATAGGACAAATGCCCTTAGAACCATACAAACTCCATTTCCAGCCCATAGACTGTCCAACAGAAAAAGGTTGATTCCTACAGCCACCCTGGGATATTTCTTTTCCCCCCTTAGCAAATCCTTCCCCCCATCCCCCAAATCCTCCATTTAGTAAAATAAAAATTAACTAGTTCTGAACCCGCTTGAGATTTTAAAACATCAAACCCCAACAACTTGTGTGTGCAGCATATGCACTGATGATATTAGGAAGCACATAAAACCCCGTCACGTGGGGCTTTTATTATTCCTTGGGCACTGTTTGCTGTTGTGATTAGTTGCCGTCAGGTTGACTATTTGGCAAAGCGTTGCTCTTGTACATCAATCGCTGTGATAAAGACAGGAGAAAATTATATGCAATCGACCATTTCTTGTACTTTAGTGTTCTGGAGGCACTTTGCAAAGTTAATCTTTTGCTTGTAGTTTTCAATGTGCCTCGTGAATTTAGGGAACTGGATTGGTTTCAGTAGCAGTGCAAGCACTGTTTGCTCTACCTCAAGTGCCCTCTAGTGTGCAGTAATTAAGCAGGTTAAAAACATTTTTCTCTTTTTCCTAAAACCTGCTCTTCTAAATCCCACAGTAACATGTAACATTGCTTTGCTCCTTTTTTTTTTCCCCTCAGAGGAAAGAGAAATTCAATGTTCTCTGCATTAATTGTGTGCATATAAATGAATCATCTTCTCTATGTACAATCCAGATCACCCCCTTACCGTCAAGTTTTATTCTCAGAGGTGTTAGTTAAATAAAGCCCAGCAATTCTCCTGGACACTGTGCAAATGTTGAGAGAGTTTTCAGTGTTACCCCAGTTAAGGTAACAGTCTGCTCTAGCTATCTGCAAAAGGAAATTAACTATTTGTCAGCAAAACATGACTCTGGAACAAGATTTCACAACAAAATCCCTATTTATGCTTCTAGAGTTCTCCAGTTGTGGGTTCTTGCGGTTTAATGCATTTTTTGAAGCTCTGAACACTGCTGATAATGCCAGCTTGGAAAGCTCCTTTAGTTATTCTAGGCAAGCACACAAATACCCTCTGAAAACACACACTAACCTATAAAACATGGAAGTGCCCTTCCAGGGACACCTATTTATCAGCAAGTTTAAACTAGCTCTTCAGTAAAGAGCCTTCCTCAGCTAGAGAAGGAACAGCATATCCAAGGTGCACACAAAGGTGACATAGACAGCAGATAAGGAAACTGAAGGTAGCTGTGGTTACTAATGGAAGCAGAAGTAGCACAAGCCTCAAGTTTCAGCGCTATGACCTGAAGGAACTCCCAGAAAGGTGTCTGCATCTGCCACAACCCAAATCTAATGGAAAAGGCAGCAACGTGGTAGCTAGGCCAAGCGATGTGTTTGCTGAATTCCATCCCGAGTCCAGTGAAGATGAAGAGTATATGCTTACTCCAGAGGTAAACTCCAGATAAGCCAACATATCACCCATATAGTGATTAGTGCAACACTGCTGGCACTGCAGTTTGGCAGACTGATCAAAAACTAAAGTTTAAAAAAGAGGTAGTGCTGTGGTAAAATACCACATCCATTCCCCTGAAAAAATACCTCTGGTGCATGTGGAACAAATACTGCTAATAAAGAAGCACATAAATCGTTTCAATCCTCAGGCCTTAATGCTCAAGTACTTTTTTCCAGTCAGTAGCTAAAAACACAGAGAATGTAGAAGAAGAGTAATTTTACTGAGAAGAACAAGGTGAAATGGCAGTACTTTAGTTAATCGAGTAAATACCTCCCAAAATGGGTATTCTGCCTTCAGTTTACAACTTTGATAGGTAGTTTTGTTGTCAATAGTAGTAAAATCAAGTGAGGAAGTACCCAAGACCCTGGGAATAGCATCTACCCAAGCAAAGAGCATGAAAATGAGGTGGCTAAGAGTTCTGTTAGTTGTCAGTTGATCCTTAGTTTCTGTGGAAGCTCTCTGAAGTCAGGAGGCCATGGTGGTAGAAGACAGTGCTCTCCTTGGCCAATAAGCCAGTTGTGGCAAAGCCAGGGAATAGTGGGGCCTGATCCACTTCTGTGCTCATTTCCTTAATTCCAGCTTAAAGCTGGAATAACAACTGTGGCAAAAGATGACCCATATTTTTATTTAAATTAAAATCTCTAATATTCATCAAATATTTATAAGAATATATAACAAATAATTGTGGCAAACACTGCATAATAAAGATGAAAGGGAAATTAACCTTGTGAATTTTTAAGCTGAAGAATAAAGACCATTACATTAATAAGACTTAATTATATCATTAAATATTTAAAATTATGTCCTCTAATAAATGTTTTTATTTAACATACTTCTTTTTTATCTATCACTTCAGTAAAATGCCTGTAAGATATGAACAGAAACCCAGCAGAGTTCTTTTTTGGGTTTTTTTGATAGCCATGCAATTATGGAAGCAGTGAGAAGGGAGCCATATGTTACGGCTTCAACTCAAGGTCAACTTCCAGGACCGAACAATCTGGACTTCCACCAGCTCAAACTCCCTGCCTGGATAGGCTGGTGATGGACTGCATCTTTACTGTTTTTCTTCACTTAATCTTTTCTTTCTCTACGACTAGACTAGCTTCGGTCTGTCAGTGCTAATGAGCTAAGTTAAGCTAGCGCAAGTAACCCTTACCACCAGCTGTGTTCCTAGCAGCCAACATCTAACCTGACTGAAAAGGGTATAGACGACAAAGATTGGCTCCTAGCTGGCACCAGTGAGTCCTCCCTGGCTGCCACCAACAGAACAACACAGGTGTAAAAGCAACAGTTGGCAACCGTCAGTCAGCACCTTGCAATCCAAGAAAAGAGTTGGTTTGGTAGCCAAGAACTGGAAGGTACAACCTTTGCAACTTTCTTGTGTCAACACCACAAACTCTTCTCCTTACGTTTCTTTATCTCAGCCTATTCTATGTTGTTACTATGATTTTACAGAGATGGGGCTCTGGGCAACCTGGTCTAGTGAGAGGCATTCTTGCACATGGCAAGGCAGTTGGAACTAGATGATTCCAACCCAAACCAGTCTGTGATTTTATGAAACAGAAGTCCAAGGAACAGTTACAGCAATAAGGCTGTTGAATCAAACCAAGCGCCAGGCAGCATTCTGACCCACAGTACAGTTACAGTCCCACCAAAAAGGTCTTTCTCCAGCACTCCTCCAGAACTTGGTCTCCCAATGATTGTGGCACTTCAGAGTAACATTTACATCTCCTCAGCACGTCTTCTCCAGTTGTTCTTTCAGCCTGCACACACAAACCTTGCACCCAGGCTGCTGCACATCTCAGCTTTCTACTGGAAAACTGTGTTACAGACACTGCCTGAAGTGAAATAGCAAACACTAACAAATCAAATCTAACGCCTCAGCATTTCAGATTTATCAGAGGCCATAACCTAATGATGACGTGATGATGCTTTAGTGGAAATTCTCTTCATTTACAAGCACACAAATATGAGGCCCTATCACGTCTTTCCATTTAAGCCATTCTAATTACCACAGTAACAATGATTCTGATTTAGGCACTGCAAATTCTTGTTTACTTTAGTAACTGTTATTTGACTTGGCTTCAGCAGATTGCATTTTATTGCTGTGATTGTCTTCCCAGCATCTCTTAGCATTTCCCACTCATGTCTCCACCATCACCCATTCTGTAATGACAGCAGTTACATGCTGCCAGACAGACACATGGGGTCCTGGCAGCGATGCTGCCCTTACGCTGGGCACATGCCATGCAGAATATTAAAGAAACATAAACATAATCTGAGCTTTGATTCTTAGGAGTTATCAACAAGATTCAGTTGAGTCTGGCTTGCTTCTTTAAGACACGTTGGGCAACTCATCTAGGTAACATTTAGTTCCACTCAGCAGCTGAGTGCACTGGAGATATTCTTCTAATTAACACATGTGATGCTGCGGATATAAACTGGTGTAACCATACATTCCATGGTGTACAGAGTGGCTGCCAGTCACATTGTTAGTCATCTTCTCATTCCAGTGTGTAAAATAAAAAGTGCTACAAAGCAAACATGCATTGAGCTTTCACTTCAGTACCTGCTTAATAAACGATCTCCTGGAAACACAGCATTTGGAACAGGCACCAAAACAAAAGGCAGCAAGTTGCCCCAGCTGTGTCCTACTCTACCCCTTCCTTTCACTGGGGCTCCAGAGGCAGCAGCAGAATGAACACACAAGGTTCAACTAGTGTAACATTTCGCTCTGCTTTTGAGTTTCCACAGAGAAGGGATCTGCTTCTAAATGGAAAGGTTCATAAAAAAAAGTGACATTAAGCTTTGCAAATAAGCAGCTGAATCTGTAGAACAAAAAAGGAATAAAAAACATACTGTGAGTCCAAACAGATCACCCCAGAACAGGTAAAAGTAAAGCACATGTACAATCCAGTATAATTAAGTGAACCGTGAAGACTCCCTCAAAACTGCTTATCAGCCCTGTTCAGCGCCAAAGCTTCAGCAGGAGACCTGTGTCAGTGATGTACAGCAGCAGGTATGATCTGAACAAGTCCACTGCCACTCATCGCTTCTGTGTTGGTTGGGTTGATGATTGGGTTGATAAAGTAAATGCAAAGAGCCTGCCAGCACAGACAGGAATGCCGGAACCCCCAAGCTGAAGATGCTTTCCTGTGGTAGTTTTACCTTGGCTTTTTACTTCAGTGTGAGATGATCCTTAGTGCGTCCCAAGGGCTCTTTGTTACTTCCCAAGTGCTGGCCTCACACCTGATGTACCTGTGGGCAGGTACCAGAGTCAGTGTGGGCATGTGCTTGTACCAGAGGTTTATAAATGCTCAGACCATAAGTATCTCCTCTGGAAAGTCACTGACTGCTGCCATGGAGAGTAAGACAGGACTTGCCATTTAGTTTATGTTTGGATAGGTGTGTGGTCTTCACACACAGCTCTTCAGTGTGGCAGACTTGTAGTCTCTGCTTCACAGTTCACTGCATACCCATACCCTGAGTTGTCTTATATATAATTTAAATGTTTAATGCAAAGTAAAGCTGATGTTAACAATACATGGGCTTGAAGTCTGACCGTATAATGCTTTATTTCCTAAAGGAATAGCTGGAATGATCCGTAAGCAAATAGGAATTCAAGTAACACTGAACACATAAATTGTGCTCATCCTTCAGAAAGCAGAGTGCGTGTAGCCCATCCTCCTTCCCAACACAGCAAACTGCGATTGACTGTGTGGTTTTCTTCCAGACGAGGTATTAAACGCTGCAGCGCGCTTTGCTCTGTATTGGTATTAATGATACCTTTGGAGCTGCGATGCCTTTGATGTGTGTTGTGTGCTGCTGACTGATGGCTCTTTCTAGCCCAGGAAGGTATTTTGTTTTGGCAGGTTTGTGCAGGCTGAGAGCGGAAGCCACAAGAATATTTTGAAACTGAGGATTTAAAATTAATATAGAAGTATTGTATCATTAAAGTTGAGATAGTAATACCCTCTAAAGTCTCCCTAAACTTTCTTTGTCCACACAGGAAATTATTAGATATTATCCTGTCTCACTTCTGGATATTCTTTATTGCTATTCATAGGCAAAGCCAGTGGATGAGAATCCACACAAGCAAGAGCGGGAACAGCAGAATCATTTCTCTTTGTGCTCATTCTCATGCAGACTTGCTGCAGCGGCCCCAAAGTCTTTTATAAATGCTCAGAAGCAGCAATTCTAGTAATTGTGTGACTTAATGTCATTATCACCTTTCACATATGAGCAATGGGGGTGATGCCAATATCACTGAAAAGAGGACTTAGGAAAAAAGAGGAATTATTTAAAAGGATCAACCTAATCTGTGGAGGTTTATTTCTTAACCTGTGTTATGGCCTGCTGTCTAGTCTAAACCCACATTAAACAAACAACCTACAGACATTTCCTGGTCCCTTCCTTCCACCATGCCAGGAATAGTTTTAACAGTTTTAGGTAAGACTCACGTTCTGCTCTAGGAGTTTAATTCTGCCATCAGAAGCAGTGCTCAAGAGCAAAAAAAGGTGGGAGACAGAAAGAAAACAAAATTGTCTGGGATAAGAAATCGGACGGTTGTTAGGGACTGAAAGCCATGACCAACTCAGTGGGTTGGTGATCAATGCCGCTTCTAGTAGAGAGCTGTTTGCAGAACCACTTCTGTACTAGCACTGAGCATCAGTCATCTTGGCCATCTGTGAGAAGAAAAGACTGAACTCAGGTCTTCGGAACAACCTCCTGAGGTCGGGTTTGAGAAACAGCAGCCAGGCAACCTGGGAAACAATCAGTGCTGCTGCCCACGCCAAAGCTGCTCTATCAATAGAGAGCTGCATTCTCTAGGCTTGTCAGTCTGTCACCAAGGAAAAAATAGAAAGTAAAATTAAAAGGTTATGATGCTATCTTCTCCCAAAATAGGATTTCAGTCATGCTGGGAAGTGCTGTGCTGGGTATTTCCACTCAGGTTCTGCAGTCAGCTGTCAACCAGCACTGGGCTTCCTTTTGGTGCTGCCAAAGGCCACAGAGCATCAGGAGGTGGATGCCTCCACTTAAACCATCATAATAAAGTGTCTTAATTATTAACATAAAGTACAAGGAGTTCAGAGTTACATTTCTCTCTGCTGCTGTTCACAAGTAGTGCTTTCAGTTGTCTATCAAAGACTGAAGTTTAGTTCCTAAAAAAGGATGCTGCTGTCTGAGCCAATCACTCAGGTGGCCTGATCGGTTGGACTTCTGAGCTCATATGGAAGGCAAACAGATTGCAAGAGTAGAAAAGACTAGTGCAAAAAACAATCTCCAGAAGAAAGAAAAATCAACAAGTAAGTCTTAAATATTACTTGTGAGAATGAGGATAAATTAGTGAGCACCACTGTCTACGTGGAAAGATAGTTCAATGGCATCAATACACACAGCAAGAAAATCCTCTGGCATGAAAGCAAAGTAAGAGCCTAATTCAGTTCTCAGGACAAAGCAGAGGATAGTAATGGCAAGCCTGACCCTGTGGGGTACCAAATGCCACCTGGTAGCCTGCAAGCATAGAGTGCTCAGCACTTCCCAGGGTCAAGCCTTTGGCACTCTGGCATTTGAGATGCAGTCTCTCTATAGATTAGGATCGATCTCCCATGTCTCTGGATAAAAAATAAACCACACACACAAAAAAACCCCAAACAAACTGTAACCTTGAAATTGTCATCCAAACCTGGAGTCCAACCAAAATAGCAGAGGCAGAATCCCCTTGAGAAGCAGAAGAGCAACCCCAGAGGTCACTATTGATGCATTAAATAGAAACAGTGGATTTTGACAGAGCAAGGACTTACGTAATTTCATTGTTATTCAAAAAAATCCAAATGTCATCACATTCCACACCTTCCCCCTGCCAAACTGCACACAGGTGATCAGAGGGTATCACAACACCCCTTCTGCAACTGAAAATGCAAAGCCACATTTGAAAGGGGTGCAGTCACAGAAAGCAATGTGCAATCTGTAGGGGTTTGCTACCCTCTGTTGTTTCTGGGAACAGGAGTTGCCAGCAGCTTCCAAGCTGCACAGAGGAAGCAGTCCATGTTCAAGCTAGGAATAGCACCAGTCCACCCTGCAGAAGGAGGGCTAAGACGTGGGAAAGTTTTTATGATAGCAGAAGAAATGAGTTTGGGTTCTGGGCTTGGTTTTTGCTTTAGGTGAGGTAGTATTCTGAGGTCAAATGAAGTCAAGAATACTGTATATCTCCTCCAAGTTTACAATTCTACTTCAGAGCCACTGAAACTGAAGAAAGCAGAGAGCCCAGAACAGCGTTTCAGATGGTTATGGTGTAACATAGCTCATGGCAATGTACGATTTCCTTCCTTAACAGGGCGAGATCCAGGAGACACTAAGTACCTTCAACTCCAAGTTGTTAACTCAACCTAAAATTCCAGAGCTGCAAAATATTAGTCTGAAAAACCAGGAAACTGAGTAGTAAACCCCGCCACGGTACATTATAACTAAAGACAGCTGGGACAACAGTAACTGAAGAAGCTCTCAAAGACTCATCCAAGTACTACTATCAATAGGAACAAACAGGGAGAAGTATTTTGAAGGGAATGGAAGTGATTTGCCTGCTCTCTCAAGAGACTGTTGGTTCCACCGTACCCCTACCAGGAATGCATTTTCCTATCTCATATTTATCACTTTTGACGGTCACAGGTGTTCCTGCTTCAAAAAGATTTTAGCAAATGCCCCTAACTGTGTGACATCTGGATACTGTCAGCACACTAACAAGAGGTAACTTTTGCCACTAGGCTCTGCTTTGGCAGATGCGTTTTTACTGCCACTGTTCGTTTCCTTCCCTGTTAAAATGCAAAACATGAGCTTTTACTTATAAACAGGCAGAGCTGGTTCTTTGACACCAGGAGGTTAGTCAGATCCTCATGTACTGTTAATCCAACAACTATAACTGGAATAGTTTTACTTGCAAGATCAGCGGGTGAGATTCTCAAGTAACATCAGCTAAAGACCACAGGACTGTTACAACTGGTGCTTTGTGTTAAGCATCCTTAGTGTGCTCTCCATGTTATGATGCTTCAAGAATAAAACACCACCAAAAAATATCTTTGGAAACTAACTGTCTCTGGAAGCCTAAATAAACTGAACATGTTATTTAGTCCTGAAGAACACCAATCTCAGTCAGTCCAGACACTCTTCTAAAGCCTGTGGAGACACACTGTTGAGGGGGGTGGTCTTCTGGTCTTCCTGTGGCCAGGAAGGCCCCTTTGCCGGTTGACTTTTTACCATGTCCAACCCATGCCACTGACTTCACTATTTCATGAGAACTTCATCCACACAATCATCTAACACTGAGCAAGATCCCTCACCTCAGAGCCCAGCCACCGCATGGCTGGCTGGCTGCAGGCACAGCAGATCAAAGGGAGCTCAACAGCTAGGAAATGGGCTGCTCGCTGCACTCCAGCGAGTCCCCTCCAACACTCTAAGGTTCTGCCACGCTGCCTGGCTGCTGGAGAGCTTTTTCCTGATCAAATCAGCCTTGCTGGAGCAAGAGCATGATGGAAGACATCTGAGAGTGTTTTTGCAGGAGGGTTTTTACCAATTTGTCCTTTATTTTCACTTGCAAAAGAAAACAAAAAGCACAGGAAGAGAACAGGAAAAGCTGTAGCCAAAACAATTCTTTGCTGTTAACCAGAAGACAAAGACAACGGAATCAACAAGTCTTTCGTTTATGCACAAGCCACCAGAGGGATCTGGGTGGTCCCGGAAGCACAAAGGAGCATTATAGAGTCAGAAGAAAACTACAAGATAAAGCCTAACAAAACACTAGTTTGTATGTTACTAGGGATGGACCTCAAAGCACAGCTGGACACTTGTGAAAGCCTGAACTTCAACTGTTCAAAACACCACAGGCCCAGGAAAACTCCCATTTCATGTGATTTTAGAATTACTCTGTGTCAGATTGGACAACCTATACTGACAGGGATTACCAATTGTTCTCCGATCTGAGGGCTGGTTTGCATATTAGATTACATGAAGCATTCTACTCCAGTGCCGTTTCAAAGGAAATTAAACTCTACAATTCTCAGTTGCCTAACAGGATCAATGTTATAAATTAAAGGCTTTGAAAAATGGCCAGAGCACAGCTCAGCCATATTTCAGACTTTTAGAAACTAATCCATTTCTGGCAGCCCATCTGACAGGTTCACCACTTTTGATCAAGGCCTGGATTACGTGTCATCAGCCGGCTTTTGTTCCTCTCACA
Organism: Phoeniculus purpureus; assembly: GCA_028565055.1. Classification (NCBI taxonomy): domain Eukaryota; kingdom Metazoa; phylum Chordata; class Aves; order Bucerotiformes; family Phoeniculidae; genus Phoeniculus; species Phoeniculus purpureus. Next base: position 184,037 of record JAOXOE010000720.1, on the reverse strand, counting down.
CCTATCAGTTTTGCTCTTTATAACCCAAGGCTGTTTAAGATGTGGAAGACGTTTGGGTGATATGTGGGTCAGTTATGGAAATCAGACACATGAGTTAACGTTAACAGACACAAAAATGACTAGAAATTACGCAGCACAAATCCAGATCCATTTGTGGCTTTTTAAACTCCATCGTATAATACAAAGGGCTTTCTCAGTGAGGGACAGGAAAACGCAGGTGGAAAAAGAATAATTACAAGATGGAAATGTAGCTCAGCTGAAGATATGTGGTCTATTAATGTTATTCTCATCACAGCAGGGTACTGGTAAATAAGACTTACATGTGCAAATGATAATTTTTAAAGCAAAAAGCAAATATCATCTCTACTTCAGATGCAAACGAACTCCTACATGTTCCTGTGTTGTGGTGAGATGTACTTCAGCACAACAGCAGCACTACCTATGGATGAGCCTGGCTTTTGTGAAGGGTGAAGGAAGGAACAGTCATGCATAAAGTGACAATTAATGCAAATGCCACACAAAGTTGTTTTCATTGTTTGGAAGAAAAGATATTTGGAGAGCAAGCGTCTCCTGCCATCAGGGCTATCACGATCTATCAGAAGGTGGATCTGTGCAGAGAAAGCAGCTGTTGAGACAACCAACAGCTCTGTAAAACGGGAGTTCTTTTGTCATTCCCTTGCCTTGTTCTTTGTTGAGCTGCTTGAGGTTTTAGAGGAACAAGTTGCACAGCCCCAATGGTCAGTCTGTCCCAGCATCTGCTACTGCCAGCTCCCCCATTTCGTGATCCAGAACAGAAGCAGAAAATGCACAAGACCACAAGCCTGGCTGCACAGAAGGATGGTGTAAACTACCCAAAATATCCCTGATTATTACGGTTTAGTGCCGTGATGTCCTCTGCCACCCCTGATTTATCTTAACTGTTTTTGTGTAACGTTCCACAGAGGTTTTTATTCCTTAACTAAAATGCAGACTGACATGCAACAATGAAATGGCACAGAAAGAACACGAATTACAGGCTTTTTCCAACCCACAAGCAGGTCAAAATGCTGCATTTATGAAGATGTTCTCAGTCAGAGTTGAACTCAAATACAGGACAGCAGTGAGCACACTGGACTCATAACAGGAGCATAGGATCACTCTGCAGTATCATTTCACTTTGTTGTCGCCTTTATTTTCTTCTCATTTCTACCTTCGTATTTAGCTCTCTAACATTAAAAAAGCTTGAGGTAGGAGCAGGGAGATGGCAAACCACACACAAAAAAATCCATTAACTGTACTAAGATGAGGGAAGGTTTCTTGGTCCTGCCTTATTTCCCCTTTCATGCTTCCACAGAGCATCAGTCTTCTACTGCTCAACTACTGCACCAGGAAAGTGTGCCTGGGGTTTTTACAGATCCTCATTCCATCTGCACTGCTTGGCCCCAATCCCCTCTCCTCCTCAGCACGATCGACAAACAGCTCCATAGTCCTGGGTGTAGGGAACATCTGCCTATACCTCAGCTCTCACACTGGGGACTGACAGCCAGTACTGCAACAGAAAGCAAATCACTGAGGTGCTGCACTTGGGTTACAGCTCAATGCTGCTGCTGCCCTGGCTGCTTAAATCAAATGCTTTTCACTTTCCAGGTTTGCATTAGAAGTTTTACTTCAAACACCATCCTTGGCCAGAAAGGATCTCTGCAGCAGCAAAGCCTCAGGCTGTAATGAGATTGCCAGGGAATTGCAAACAGTGTCTTGCAATACTGCTCTCACCCAGGCGCTGCCAAAGCAACTCCAGGCACTGGCAGAGGCTCACAAACACTCCTGCAACAGGAAGGTGACAGGCAGCATTTCAGCAGCAGCTGAAGACAGCACCAACCTCGCAATTGCTGGGCAGTTGCTGTGATTAACTTAAGGTCAACTTGAGCTGAAGCAGATACAAACAGATTTGGAACGAAGCTGTGCTGTCTGCACTTCAGCAATTGTTCTGACCACACAGGAAATTCAGATCCTCCTGCCTTTTCATGGGTTAGAGTCTGTGAAAGCTGAGCCAGTCGGTGAACCAGGGATGTGCCCTGCTGAACCCTCCAGAGTCCTCACTTCATTGCTGGGGAAAGAGGACTATCTCCAACTGATGTATCTGCAGAGTAACTGACCGAGCTCCTTTAAGTCCTCTCAGCGCTCTTTGGTGCTGCTCCCTCAAGGGCTTCTGTGAAAAAAAGCTCCTTGTTTGCTGGGTCAAACAGGTACACGTCCCTCCTGGCTTTGGCATCAGTTTGTCTAAGAACACAAGGCTAAAGTCAGGACAAAAACTGTAGGGAAGTCTGTAACACTGCTCATATCAAAATCCACAACTTTGCCCCTAACAGCATTGTGAGTAGAGTCAGCATAGCAAAGTGATTTTCACTGAAAATGTATTTCCTCATTCACACCTCATACAGTGATTCAGATTTGCTGATCTCTGCAGATGGGAGGTGCCCTACATCCTCTTGGCACAACCTCTGGTTCACACACCAGTTCTGACTACAGGAACTCACTGCCCCATCTAGCAGAACAAAGGTAACAGCATGACAGAGCTCAAATAACAGCCTCAGGAGATTTGAGTATCTTATTTTCTGATCCTTCCTTCCCCCCATTTAACTTGTCCTGTTTCTTGACACCAACTCCACCTCTAAGGCTCAGAGGCTAAACTCAGAATGCGTGTAGAAGATAGAACTACATCTCTAAGTAACTGCTGAAGCTGGTTTTATCTTTCTAACCGAGTACCTGTTATTTAGTACCAAAGCAAATACACCTGGCAGTGGATTCTTATGATTGAGGTACCAACTAAGTTGGTTTTGATGACCACGTGTTCAGGAAAATAACCAACTGTGTCCTCGGAAGCATCAAAAGCAGCAGGGACAGTTGGTCAAGGAAGGTGATTCTTCCCCCCTGCTCTGCACTGGTGAGATCCCACCTGGAGTCCTGAGTCTAGTTCTGGAGTCCCCAACATCAGAAGGACACAGAGCTCCTGGAAGGGGTCCAGAAGAGAGCAATTCAAATGCTTAGAGGGCTGCAGCACCTCCCCTCTGAGGACAGGCTAAGCAAGTTGGGGTTGTTCAGCCTGGAGAAGAGGAGGCTCCCAGGGGACTTTCGAGCAGCTTCCCAGTCTCTGAAGAAAGGGGGCTACAAGAAAGCTGGGGGAGGGCTTTTGACACAGGTGGGAGCGAGAGGACAAGGGGAAAGGGTTTCAGACTTGAAGAGGGGAGATGGAGATTGGCCACGAGGAACAAACACTTTGCCGTGAGGGTGCTGAGATGCTGGAACAGGTTGCCCAAGGCAGTTGTGGCTGCCCCATCATCCCTGGCAGTGTTGAGGGGCAGGTTGGCTGGGGCCCTGAGAAACCTGCTCTAGCGAAGGTGTCCCTGCCTGTGCAGGGGGGTTGAAACTAGATAATCTTTGAGGTCACTTCCAACCCCAGCCATTCTATGACTCTATAAATCCTGAAGAATGCAATGAACACGTAAATCCCATTGGAAACGCAGAACAAAAAACCTCAAATATTTAAGTTCCAGAAAAAGTACAGTAAACAGCTGTAGATTCTTTTCCTGTAAGCATTTGCTGCGAGTCTTCCTGTAGGTATTTTCTGTATTTTCTGTATTCAAAACCCTCTGTAGTTTTGATACCACACTAACTTACATGAATTTCGCTGAGGGACAAATTTTGCTCTGATTTTCTTTAGGAGGGTGTGTGGGCACAGAAAAGGAAAATGAATGAACATGCCAGCAATTCTCAGTGGCTCCTGCAAATTTGTTACACCAAGATTTATGGATTTGTGAACACAAGACCCCAGCATTCCTCCACAAAACTTAGGGAGTTCTATTCTGAATTGGCTGCTGCTCTGTTCACACAAGGTCCTGTTTGGGCTATGCAATACATAGCATCCACCTCCCTCAGTATACAGAGGAAAGACAAGTAATCAAACCATAGGTTTGCTTTTCATCTTGCTTTGTAACAGCAAAACGCACGAGCAAGAAATAATCCTGCAGTCTGCTCTACCAGCTCTTTTATCTATTTTTGTTTAGGTTTCATTGAAATCAACACCTCCTATCAGGGTATGAGTTTCTGTTTCATTTGTTTGCTCGTTAAGAACAAGAAAGCGCATAATCCAGAAAGGTTTGATGCACAGATGAAGCTGTCAAGAGCAATACAAATTCTCAGAGTACTTCCACAAATGTGATAATTACTATTTATTTTATAGGCTTACACATGACATCCCATTATGAAAGTAACTCCCACTTCAGCTTTTATTATTAACCACACTTTTCAATCTCTTATCGACCCCAAGCAAAACTGTTGTTGCTGTGCAGAAAAATACGAAGAGCTCAACACTCTGCGTTTACTTTACCAGGAATAATTCTCGAAGCTATTTCCACATTTTTAAGAGGTGCCTCATTCGAAAATACTGATGGCATCCATTAGAGATGGAAATTGCCCTTTAGAACAGGCTGGATAAATCAAAGTGTAGGGAAAACCAGTAGGACTTCGAAAAGCATTTGGAGCTAGTCCAGCTGAGTTCCCATACAGATCAATGGGGGTTTTAAACACCACTTTAAGGACAAGAGCAATCAGAAAGGAAGAGCCACTCACACAGAATTCTGTGCCATTACATCAGATGATTGTGGGGACTCCACAGCACTCCTAAAACTCTGTACTGGGCACAGGTGGGTCATGTTATGGTTTCATTCAGAAGCAGTACATAATCTTCTCACTGAAGCTTTATAGAAGCAGTGGTGCCCTACACAGTCTTTTCTGGCTGCAAATTTTCTCTCCAGCCACAGATCACTACAACCGCCTGTATTATTTACTCTTCCAGAAGTATGAAGTGATGACCTGTCACAGGTCTGGCTTAAACCACTGTTCTCCTGGATGGACTTTACCAGTGCATGTGGAGGCAACAACGGACTACCAGTTACACCAACCCACTTCACAGCATCAGCACCAGGAGCCAACAGATCACAGAACATTAGGGATTGGAAGGGACCATGAAAGATCATCCAGTCCAAACCCCAGTCACTCTTTGCTATTCCTATGGAAGGGGATCTGTCACACACGGCACAGTGGGGGAACTGAACCCAAAAGAAAATGGCAAATTCATAGTAAATTTAAAACCCAATAACTACAACAATAGGAAGACTCTCTCGCAGAAAATAAGCTTAGAGGAAATACAGACAAGAAATAGAAAACCACTGGATTGGGTAAGAGAGGAAGAATAATCACAAGGACCAGTAATAGTTAATAACAGCGGAGCACAAGAGCGCATGCTGGATGATATCCAGTAGAGACCGAGCAAGGAAGCAAGGAAAGAGTTCAGAAAGAGCAGAAAGTCCAAGGGAGATGAGATCAGACTCTGAGATCTCACCTGACCAGTGAAATAAGCGCTCTTCCTCACCAGTTTTACACACATGTTGTTACACAGATGCTAGAATTTGATCACATACGCTTTTGGAGAGGCAGTGCCATGGCCAAGCCTCAGCAATCACTGTAATACTGTATGTTTGGTAGAAAGCACAGGATTTTAGGGGATTTTCACTGAGCATCTTCAAACCCACACCTGGCTGACTGAAAACACTACTGCAATCTGTTGGATGTTGTACTAGTACAGACACACACACAGAGCACACAACTAACCCCACAATTTAGGCAAGCTGACAAAACACTTTGCTTTTAATAGGGCAACACCAGTCTTGAAGATCCCACTGCTTCTCCCCTTCACACACAGGATCTTGCTCTGTTGCCAGGACCCTTCATGTCCACAGTTTTGATAAATGTGCCAGTGTTTGTGTACATTCAGGTTTTCCCATAAGGTTCTTGAATAAAGGAGCAGTAATGAATAGAACCCTGCACACTAAATTACAAAACTCAGTTGAACATCCTGCAGTGGTTGTTACAAACCCCCAGACACTTCGATTCGGTGACGGGGAGATGACCAGCATTTACCATTACTGCTGGTACACGACCACTCCTTTTCCCTCTTTTTATGAGTTTCAGAGCTGTGGTTGTTTTGATATCCTCTGCAACTAGTCAATTCTGCTGCCTCTTTCCAGTAATTGAAAGTCACACCAGCATTTTTAACAATGCTAATTTTGGGGTGAAATAACACTTTTTCCTTCTGAATTACTATAATTGTATTCAATGCACTCTTTATTGCAGCCCATCATCCAGATGGCTCTGCTGAAGAACTGGAAGGGCCAATATAATCTCCGAAGATAAAAATTACCAGTAGATCTGATGTTGTTTAAGTGACTGAAGACTTCCCTCCCCCTACCCAAGATAAACTGCTGCAGCCTCAAGAGCAGCACCCATATCCTATGATTCAGAAGAAAGCAGAGATTTGTAAACCTTTAAGAAGCACCTTTGATGTTCAGATTTTTATTGTCCTTTGATCAGAGATTAGTTACTGAAATGCAGAGAAAGGATCACTGCTTGGTACACAACGAACTTCAGGAGCTGACGTGGGAAAAATAACTTAAATATGAGGTGTATTGGCCACCACAGCTGCAGAAAAACTCAGTTTTGAAGCAGAAACCTGATCTATAATTTCACTTAAAACACTTCCTAAATAATCTTTTTTACTTAAAGGGGTAAACAGGTCTCAAATGAGCATTGGCAAGTGTGACTATGAATTTCATTACACCGTGAATTATATATAGTGTTTCAGGAGAGGTGTCACATAGAGCCTAATTAATAGTCACCAACAAAGGCAACTCTAGCACACCTGGGAGCAGGATAACACCCATGTCCTACTGCCTTGTCAGACAGATTGGAGTGTCTGAAAAATAATACAGAAACAGCAAGAGCACTTTCAGCCTTCATTCCTCACCTATTGTTCAGTTTTAAAAGGTGGTGGTCTGTAGTGTTTTTAAGCAAAACATCGTGATATAACACCATCCTAGTTTGATGGCAGCAGGACAACAGGACACACAAGTCGGATGTCGCTTCCTAAGATGGAGATCAAGGGGAATACTGAATTGACAATTGCTAATTATGTTCTTGGGGAAAATTCTCCCCACCCATAGAAGTCACTCTACAACACTGGCACTGCACAGTTCATGTTTCAACACAAGAACTGTAAACTCCCTGTCACTGAAGGTGGGGTTATACTGACTTCTCCAAATTATTTCTATCCCATGTTAAAGGGTTACCCTGCACATTCAGTCAGGACACAGACACACCTCACAGAAAGGTCTTTCACATTGTCAATCATGAACTACATCATAACACAGAAGAACTAGAAGTATGTAATGGGAAAAAAAAGGGAGTTGTCTTTCCTCAGATAGGCTGACTCCGCACTTTGTGTGATGTAATTTTTGTCCCAGTGAGAACGGAATTACATCCTTTTCTTTCTGCACAGCTATGTTGTGTGTTTTGCTTTACTACAGTTGATAAAGCACTTCTATTTCTTGGATGAAAGCTGGTAATGAAGAGCAAATAATGTCCATTTTAAAAATAATTTCAACCTCACTTTTACTTCAAAAATCTCAAGGCTCTTAAGACCATCTTTTGGAACATACAAGATTCCAAACTGGGATTTACATATGCTGTATCTGAAGGGAAGTTTGCGCTTCTGCCTTAATTAGTGCTTAAGGTGTCAAAACCACCCCAGATTTTATTCCATTAGGTCATCATGCAAATACAGAGCCTATAACCACACTAGTGAACAGCAGCAAGGACAGCACTTTGGAGCTCTCAATCCAGAGATGTCTACACAAGCTCTCCCATGCCACACCAAACCGCTTCCAGCTCCTCCTCTTTCTATTGCTGGCATAAAAGTCAGACTAGTTTGAAGGACCACTGGTAAGGAAAAAAAAAAATCTGACAGTTCTACAACTCAGCTCTCCTTCAGGCTCTATCCTCCACTCAGCTATGGAGAGATGGAAGCGGAGTTGTGAGCCTTTAGCTCTCCAGACCCAGCTCAGCCGTGGGGAATGACAGGCAGAGGCGGTAGACACTGCTACTACAATTTGTTTTCCAAGATCCGCTATGAGCTGCCTGAACACACCGGCAACTCAGCTAGGTTTCCTTCCAGTACCTATGGACAACTGTTACTAATGATCATTTGATTTGACAGGTCTACCAGCAGAACAGCTGACAAGCAAGCGGATTTCAAAACAAGAACCATTTTCCTTTCAACTGATTCATTTACTTCTCAAAGAAAAAGGAGGACGCAGGCAGTGGTGCGTGCTGCTGAACCAGTACGCAGGAGTCCAAACCTAAAGACAAACGCTGAAAAAAGAAATCATTTGTCACTAACTTGCGTTACAGACCCAGAGCCATGTTCACATTTCACCAATTATGTCATTTTGGCAAGTGGATCCGATCCAGTCGGAACTGAGCGATGTGGCCCCCCCATATCAATATCTTGCTAGCTTGATACTCAACCCCATGGAGCATGACCAGGCAACATTTTTATGAACAAGCCTAGTGTCTGTGATCTTCCTTCATATGAAATTAGTTTCTTCCCAAATGCCTGTTATTCCAGTTGTTAAATTACTTGAAGTCATGCTCCAAGGCATGTATAGTACACTACAATCAAATAGCAACAACACTCTGCATATCGTTAAATGACAAATTCTTTCTGCCACTCTGCAACCAGAACCACCGCCAGAAATGGGGGATTTCTCTGCTTCTTTGCAATTCCAATTGCCAAGTGAACACAGGCTGGGGAAGCAGTTCTGCCAAGTGTCAGTGCTGCATTAATGCTGTTCTTATTCTCTGAGTGAAGTCCATAATGCTGTTTTCTCCAAAGGAGTTATTGATACCAAGGATTAGCATTACAATTTGTATAATTATTGCAGTGCCCACAGGACTTCATGTAATCAAATATTTATACAACTCAGAATAGGCAACTACAAACAATTTTTGATGCCTTGCTGGACCTTGGGAAGAAAAAGTTAGCAGGTAGCTAATTCAAAGAAAAAACATAATATGGTATTGTCACAGGACGCTTGAGAGATATCAGGTCTCACGATAACCTTGAAATATTTTCTTAATCAAGGGCCCTTCAAACCCCTTCTTAATCAAGGGCCCCTCAGCTTCTGTTTTTCCTTCTCCTAAGAGCTTGTCCAATTTTAAGCATCCAGCATCCCATGTCACCTCATGCAACCTGTCCCTCCAGAATCAAGTGTTTGCTTTTCCTCTTTAGACCTCTGTTTCTCTTTTCTAGAAGAGACACAAGGTAGTGCCTTTAAGAAGGTGGTAACTGATGACAAGATCAATGTCCGATTCAGTATTGATTCATGTGCAAATCAAAAGTCATTCAAGTTATTTAATATGCAATGCTTCATACTCTGAGGATTAGCCTGGATTCAGCTTCCTGCTTTTCTCAGTATTTGGTACTTTTGAAGACGCAACTGTACAGATCCTTACCAGGAAGCAAGCGTTTTCAAATCAGTGTTTGCTACTGCTTACTGGTGTCAAACAACTGCAAGGTGAAAGACTGAAAGTTCTGCTTAATGAACTACACTATAATCACTCCAGGCTGCCTTGGCTGGCATCTAGTGGAGACCACTAAAAGACACAGTACTCATCTAATGCCACTCTTAAAAAAATCAGCCCTTATTTTATTTGACTGCTCAGATGGCAAGTGAAAGGAAGGATGACTGTAATACTGCCTCTGAAGAGCTGGCAATAAAATTTCATCTAAAGAAGTATTTCTAAAAACTGAGTTGGTGTTGAATTAGAGCACATAACACTTCCCAGTCCCTACATAAGGAAGCGGAACTGTTCTACTCCAGAAGGCTCATAGAGCTTTCCTTTGCCACATTCCTTAGGGAATGAACCCTTTCACTTCTGATGCAACTATCACTGCTCAATGTGTTATCTTCGGTTAGAATATGGCTGGAAAAACACAGTCCAAACCACCAAATCAACATGTAGCTTCACAACACTAGAACAACTACCAGCAAGTTGGACACCACAACATGGATCAGCTGAGGCAGCCAGAACCCAGAAGTTCGGGTGGTTAAAGAAACGGCAGCTTTAATTAACATCCAGATTGCAGCAAGTAACTCGTGGGCAATGGTTCTGCTTTCATAGACTAAACCTTTCTACTGCAGTTTTGGTCTTGAAAAGCATTTGCGGTCATTTAAATAGGTAACACGGGAAAGATTAAGAACAGTCCATGAGGGATAAAACAATTAGCAAGCTCACAAGATACCAGGCAACCACAATTGCATTGTAGCAGAAACTATAGTGATGGCTAAGGGTGTTAGAAACACCTTGTTGTAAGAGTGTCAACACCTGAGTTTTTCAGTGGCTGGAGTCTGGTCTCCTGTCACAGGACCTACATGCAATGCTACGGCTACGGTTATCTGCGGTGCTCTGAAAACCTGTCTTGATTGTCGCTAGAAAGCCATCTGCACTACAAACGTCCAAGTGGAGCACATGCTGCCTTGGATTTTCACTTTCCCTCAAAGTCTAGTCTATTCATAACAAATTCTTGAACTGGAAACACCGGAAGCAGCATCCCACTTGGAAAAACAAGTTTAAAACATGAGTGATTAGGTGGACTAGGTGGCACAAGCTTTTTTCTGCCAAGAGGGTTCCTCTTCAGGACAGCACAGGACTTGGGTGACCGTTTCCTTGGAAAACTGGGACGTGAAACTCACTTTGGAAGGAGTTTGTTACTTCATTTGACCTCACTGGAATCAGAACAATTTAACGGCAGCAGAGAACTAGGCCCACAGTTCCACCATGCTGACATATTGTCTGTGTCAGAAAACTCAGCCAATTGGTTTAATTTTAGGTCAAGATCTGAACTCACTACCCCAAGGCAACTCAGACACCCTCCAACTAAATTATCCTAATAAAAACAACTACTAAATAAGAAGAGAATCACTAGTTTATAGCTCAATTCTCCTTTTAGCTTGTGCTAACCAAAGCTGTATCACAGTAATTGCAAATGACTTCACTATCATTAACTTTACTAAACTTCATGGAGAAAGCAGTCTGCAGGGACATTAAAATAAAATCAACTCCACAAAATTAAAAGACTCAACAACACTTCTTTAAGGCACCGTGATACTAATTAACAGCAATTGCTTTCTGGTTGAGAATCTCTCTCAGCTGTGTACATCAGGGAAGATGCTACACTTTGACTTACAGTAGAAAAAGCCGGCTACAGCTGGACTGACCTTTAAATCACTTCCTTAAATACAGAGTAAATATGAGATTCCTCCAAATGTAAAGACTTGTGTTTATTTGTAGGATGTACATTAACACAACTTAAGAGCTGATCGAGTACTGATTGAGTGGATACACAGAATCACAGATAATCACAAGATAATTAGGGGACCTCGAAAGATCATCCAGTTCAATCCATCTGCCCACAGCAGGATCCCCTAGATCCAGTTGCACAGGAACATGGCCAGATTGGTTTGAAACATCTCCAGAGAGGGACAATCCCCCTGGGCAGGTTCCAGTGTTCTGTCACCCTCACGACGACGATGTTCCTTATACTTATGTGGAACCTCCTCTGGTCTAGCTCACAGCTGTTCAGTTAACAGCAAAACACTGATTCTATGTCCTCACACTAAGCGGCTGTGACTTCACTGAGTGAAGTTTATTTTCAGCTCTTGATTTAGATAAAGAGCAATTAAGATATGGAGACAGCAATTTCTCATGAAAATTTGTAACTATATCGCTGAGTTTGGGAGATTCCACACAACACTTAAGTCTTACTTCAGCCTCCTCAGACATCATATCAATTCTATTGGTCCTCCCATCCTCAATTACAACTTCCTTAGCCTTTCCCTTGAGCCTATTCTACTTAACTCCAAGATATTGATGCTCTGCATCAAGCAATGTCACTTCTTGAGACACTGCTGGTTCCTAATGATGTGGAATATACAGTGTCAAAGCAGAATGCTGTTGAGAAACATGCAAGAGAGAAAATTCTAAGCCTTGGGAGGTATTTCTGTCTTTCCATATTATTGGACTAATCATGTGAGAAAGTTTATTTGCTATGGAGTCACCGTTATTAAACAAATGGGTCCATTCTGCAGTGCCGCAGTGGAGCTCTGACATGGAGCTGCAAGATTTCTTGAAAATTGTGTTGAAAGAGACACATTCATCTAATGAAATTAATGAGCTCTAATACTCCCTTGAAGCACAGGTTTTTCAGCACAAATTTGCTTCATTATCACAGCTCTGTGAGCCTTGTAATGCAGAACAGTCACTGATCCTGCCTAGAACACAGCGAAACATGGCTGAAGTATAATTGTACATGTACCTGCACTTTAAAGCAGCTAAGGCAGGCTTGGGGCTATTCACGTTAACCGATGCCTTTTATAATTAAAGGGATAATGCCCAAAGATTTTCTGGAAAGTATTTCAATTAAAAGTTAGTACATTACTGTTGAAGTCATCCTTACATGGAAACTCTGTAAAGATTAGATGCTCCATTTTGCAACAGCACAGCAACAATGTCATCTTCCAGTGCTGTGTCACACACAGCACCCAGCTCACTTGCTGAAACACCTGTTTCACTGTAACAGACTGCTCTCAAGCAGATGACTTTAAAAGTCATTTTAACGAGTTTATTAGCATATATGCACACAAAACACTCTCACTGTCCTCAGAATTTGCCTTTTGCTAACAAAATCATCTTTACACTTACACTAGATAAAGTGCACTGAATTACAAAGAAAGCCCAGAGTAATCCCATATCTGCTGCAAAGGTTGTCTACGATGGCTTTAATGGCATGGGGGTACTGCACAGTTTATGGCTTCATTAGAGGGTATCCCTTACCAGGCTGAATTCAGTTGAGCAACTGTTGCATGGTTAGCGTGTGGCTGACAAACCCTTTGAACCTCAGTAACAGGAGGGAGTATTTGTGTTACTTGTTCTGTTAATTCACTGTGAGCCAGCACACAAAGTTTAATTCTGTTAACTCCCCAGGAAACTCCTCACTTTACTGGTCAGGCAAATGGCATTTTCCATAGCAGCCCATGAAACGCCGTGTTTTACAAACAAATTGATGCACAGACTGTTAGGGATTGGAAGGGACCTTGAAAGATCATCCAGTTCAATCCCCGTGCCACAGCAGGATCCCCTAGATCAAGTCAAACAGGAATATGGCCAGGTGGGTTTGAAACTATGGCTCCAGAGGAGGAGATTCCACAATCCTTCATGGGCAGCCCCTTCCAGGGCTCTGTCAGCCTCGGTGGAAAGGTTCTTCACACATTGATGGGGAACCTCCTCTGTTCCCGCTCACATCTGGTGCCTCTTGTCCTATCACTGGGTGCCCCTGAGCAGAGCCTGGCTCCATCCTCCTGACACCCACCCTTCATATATTTATCAGCATTCATGGGGTCACCCGTCAGGCTCCTCTTTTCCCAGCTCAAAAGACCCAGCTCCCTCACCTTTTCCTCATCAGGGAGATGCTCCACTCCCTTCACCATCTTTGTGTTTCTATTGCTTTCAACTTCACCTTCCTACATTCATTGTTCCTGCAGTGATGGACAGAGCAAAGGTTGTACTGTCAGAGCTGGCTGACAAATACAGTTTCTTTCCAGACAGCAGTCTGCTGCACAACTTGCACTTCCACAGCACAAACCTCTCTTATTGAGCCCAAAGGCAGACACACCACTGAGGCGAGCATCTAGCTAAACACACAGTCTGAAGTGTTATTGATTTTTATAGCCAGAACATGTTCAACAAAATCACCGTCTTTTTACTGGTTCGGACCAGCCCTGTTGACTCCATTTACATGAAAATTTTCACGTTTCAAAGACATGCATAGTGGGAATACAAGGAGGAATCCACCAGGAAGCTGCACGCATTAGAACTGTGGCAATTAAGACAGTGTTAATAGCATGGACAGGGCTGAAACTGCCTCTCGTTTGTTTGCTCCAATCTTGAAAGATTACTGAAAAAGTAAATCCAGCCCTTTCCACCAACTCAGCACTGTATTTTCTTTTGGTACCTAGACTCATTTTGAAAATTCTTACCAGTGTTTGTAACCATACTGTTAGTAGCAAAAACTCGCTGGTACTTTGGTTGTAATATTTCCAGTTACTAACTTTTAAACATGGGAATTAATGCAAACCAGCAGAAATGTATTTCCTGCTTTTTTCAATAGCAGGATACTAATTAGCACTTAGTATTTACTGAACACATTTCGCTACAGCAATATTAATTAGGATTTTTATTAACCCCAACTGAAAGTTATGATATTGCTTATTCAACTGCTGAATACATTCAGTGCATTTGTATTGTGTTGGCTTTCTTAGGATTCTACTGTATTTTCCTCACACTGGGATAATGAGTCTCCTCAATTGCTATCCACAATAAAGTTCTTGTCAAATGGTTCCATTTCCTTTTTCTACTCCTTCATTTTCTGCTTTGAATAGAGAACCCTATAGAGAAATAGAGATTGCAAAGAAAAACAATTCAGAGAGGACAAATCACTACAGAGTTCAGAAGACTATAAACCCGACAGATTCGGGGATTACGAAATGCTCCAACAGGTCGTTTCAGTTGTATTCATAGCAAGTCTCAGTCCAAATCACTCTTGATAAGTTTGTCAATAACGTCATTCACTTTCATAGACGGTTTTTGCTTCTCTGCCTGGTTCGAATCTGACAGTTATGTCCTACTGACACCTTTTGTCACAAACACAACGTTTCACCTCCATTTGACAACAAAGACTGGACTAGAATATTGGGCAGACCAGCACTGAAACATCACTTACATATCTTTAGTACTAGGGTGCTGTGCCACCCACTGCACACAACAATTAAGAAGCTTGTACAGTGTAAGTCAGCATTCTAGATCATTAGAAGAATTCAACATATCAGGTTACTTCGTATTACTTGTTTCTCGCCTGATGCAAAGTGTTCTGTTCATTTGGCTCTTGGCCTTGTTTTTGCTGGTGCTCTTGCTGAGCTAAGAATCAATATCTGTATAAGCCAATTTTTAATTAAACAAGCTGATCCTATACAGACAGTTCCCTGGGTTTAATATTTATATACATACACAGAAAAACCCCACATAATTATCCACTCCAAGCCATAATGAAAGCTTTCTAAAGTAAATGGAGAGGCTTTTTATTTTCTTGAACTTTTGAATTAAGTCCTAGAAGCAAACATCACCAGACATCTTGCTCAGCCAAGTGGAAGAAGAGATCAATGTTGTTTTTAACTCCCCTTGGTTGGTCCTGCCATGATTGAATTAGAAAGAAAAATCAAAAGCTAAAGAAGCAGATGCTGTCATTTATTCACGGAGTGCTGTGGAAAATTGTCCAAAATTTTTGATTATAGTTACGACTAATGAAGAAAGAGCCTAATTTTTAGTTTTACAGCAGATTTTATTGAGTAGCCTCAAAAACATTTTAACTATTAGAATTTAAGATGTCATCTCTGATAGAAGGCAGAGGTCAAGAAGACAATCAAGACAGCCAAAGACAGTTAAACACACAAAAACTTTTGTACCCCCCAAATAAGTTCCCCTTGCTTTCCTATTTCAGCACCCCCCGAACAAAGTGGGGTGCACTAAGATGGAATTTGGTACAGGTACACAAGACCACTGCTGTACTGATGTACCCATCTGCTTCAAGTATAAGTGCATTTGCTAATTGTAGACATGTAGGTCCTTTCCACAGGATGAATGGTTGCAGATGCTCACGCAGACTACTGCCAAACTGGACAATCAAAAGATCCAGCAGAACTGTAAGTGTACTTGGTACACTTGATCCAAGCACAAGTGAATGTGGTAGCTAGGTCCATATGTCCAATCTGTTGACTGGAAGAAGGGATTTAAACCCACCTCAGTTGTCCTTCCTTTAAGGCTACTGGCTGATGTCTCAGGCTGTGGAGGGTGAAACACCAAGAACAAACATGTGAAATTTCACCTCTGCAGTGGCATCTTATTAGAATTTGAGCACCCTAACCTGCTTCAGTGACTACATGGGTTAAGCAATAAGAAGGTCTTTAGCGTTGCAAGTTTTGACTTGGGCACAAACAGAATCTCTGGTTTTAGGTGCTGCTGCTTGTTTCTGAAGGGAAACCCAATGTCATGACAGAGCTACGCATGGCCTTCTGCAAAGGTGCCCAAATCAGGGTCTACTACACAGAATTTAAAAATCTCCAAATTCTGTCCTTAAGACAGACTGTACAAAGGGAAATAGTTTTGTGTCAACTTACAGAGGATCCAGTAAATTAAATAGTTGTTTCCTATTAAAGGCCACACAAGTTTTCTATTATCATGAGGATTATTAGCTGGAGATATACATGCCAGGTCCTCTTTTAATTACAGGCATATAACTTACACAAAAAGAAGCCCTATCTTCCAAGTAATTATAGGCAGCTCTACAGCATATTATTGTATTATTAAATTAAAAAATCCACTAGTAGAGAGATCAGAAATTAAACACAGTATCACTCAGCATTCAAAGAAAGAGAAGTGAAATAAGCTAAATTATTCACATTTAAAACACAGTTTCCATCCAGAAAAGAACTCCATGCAGCATGAGTGTTTTGCTGAAGCTTTCCAAATCAGATGTAGCTACCAGTAGACTATTCAGGTCTCATTAAAGCAAGAGCGAGTTAAACCCAGTTTGTCCTCAAAAGCAGCCAAATAACACCTGTTTTCCCCAGTGAAATCATTTCCAGAAAGATCCCCCATGCCTAGGTAAGAGGAGGAAGTCCACAAGATCATCATAAAATGAGGGCGCAGCGCAGTAAGCAACATTGTCTAACCTCAGTTGCTCAGAACGTATAGGTATTAACTCTATTTATGCCTCTTTTCCAATAAGATTGCTCAGAATTCCTTGGACTGTCCGTTGGTAGCAAGATCAAGTCTTGTAGAAACAGGCACAGATGGGTTAAACAGGATTGTGAAGGTCTCATGATTGAGAAACAATTTCAGTGTTTTAGCTACTGCTTTGAGCCTCCATGGCCATGGAGAGGCAAGCAAGTGCAGTGCACGTCCTAGCCAGGTATCTGAAGCCTAAAGATACTTAACCAAATGTTTAGGGCCCAAAATACTGAAGAGCTGTGTCTGTTTTCCACTAATCATCTCTAGTGCTGATAAGAGCCAGAACTGCCAAAGCATTGCAAGGCAAACTTTTAATTAGATTTCCCTTCTGGTTTTGCCAGCATAACAGGTTCAGAGATGCGTGATCTCAGCTTCTGGATGCTTATCTAAGGCGAATTCAAAGCAACCCCTCTTGAAATGTGCCCTGCTCTACTTGCGTTCCAGTAAGACCACAAACTGGCTCCTGCTTCCAAGGCTACATCAATGGCCAGCTGCAAACACGAAACCATGAGTCTGCAACATGGAAGGCTCTGAGCTCTGCCTGTTTATAAACTACTGTCACTGGTGAGTTTTGTCATTTTATAATTAGTGCCTTTTTCTTGACGTGTTCTCATTAACATAAATGAACTCCTATAAAATAAAGCACATTTTCACTCCCTACACCTACAGCATACAGATGCCTTTGTGTAAGATACAAGAGTGTGCTGGTTTCAGACTCTTACTACACAAGCAGTTGTATTGTGGCTAATTCAAAGCATCATCAGTATGGATTAAAGAGAGAAGAGAAAGTGAGGGAGAGAAGGTAAATTAATTCCTCCATACCAGGAAGCCAACTTTCAGTCAGCTTTTCCCTGGATGTTTGTATCTGCAAACCTACTGAGGATTCCAGCAGGAGAAAGTCTATTAATTTTCCATGTACTTGTTGACGAAAAAGCTATCAGGATTATGGGTTGAATATTTCTAGAGTAGGGAAAGTAAGGGATGCAATTAATCTCTGTGAACTAAAATATACCACTTTTCATTAATCTTTTATTGTAAATGAGCAAAGTAATTGAACCAGTACCACACTGTCAGAATAAGTGCAATGCCAGTGGGATACGCATGAGAGAGCACATACTGATTGAGTATTAAATATCTAACGGCAATAATTTATGGTTCATTACCTCTTTTTGGAGTTCCTTAGTTGCAGAGTGCTTGAATTTTAAGCAGACAGACTTTCAGCAGATACTGCTTTCAAACGCTGAACGTAGCAAACACACAAAACCCTCAGCAATCTACTTAAAGGGCAGTACTTTTCCGAGCTGCCCTCTGTTCTGCCAGACACACATAAGCTATCTGCAGTGGGGATTAAAACAACTTAAGAGGCAGTGACAAATACTTCTACGATCATATAAAAAGAGAAAATTAGTGAACAGGAGTACAACGTTGAACACAGGCAGTCCTTGGGTAAAAAAGTCAGACTTAGTCTAGGTGATCCTGCTGTTGCAGGCGGATTGGACTAGACAATCTTTTGATGTCCCTTCCAATCCGTTATGATTCTATGACACCTCCAGAAAGAACGATTTGCGTACCAAGGCTTCAGAAATGCTGAGGTCTAGAATCAGGAGCCAAGCCTGGCTGCTGAAGTGACAACAGTACATGGTATAATTTAGTTATCAAATAATTACTCCAACTGCAAGGGGAAAGAAGTCCAACATCCGCGTGTATAATTTCCTGTATCAATAATGTTGTCCATTAAGACTTGAGCATTCCTGACAGCATTGGTTTTTGCAGCAGTGGTAGGAGCTAGTAAGAGTTTGGCCTCTTGCCTCCCTGACCCCCTTCTCAGACTCCTCCTGAATCACTTGCAGGGGAAATCTGTCACTCGTGCTGAACTGACACACCACAACCTTGTTTACCAGCGGGCCTCCCAACAGATTCAAACTGTCCTGGCTTTGACAGAACCTTTCAAGGATGAAACAAAGTTGAAATAAAGGCCTTGGTGTTTTTCTACCCTCTTCATATCAACTTCATACAAGCGTGGCTGACTAAATCTGAGACAAACTAGCCAAGAGTCCAAACACAGATTTCTTTCCCCAGTTTTACTCTGACACCTACTGAAATTGGCCTGGGAAGGTGCACAGGGCTTTGTGGACTCCAGAGTCCATCTTTTGTCGGTGAATTCTCCTTGTCTGGCAAAAATTAAAGTACCCTATTCAGGCACTGCTCACTTGGAAACAGACTGTTCTATGTTTACTGTTTATTGATTTTTGTTAACTGGGACTATAGGGAAGAAGCATTTCGATTTCAAAGTCGTCCCAGAGGACACTGGCAGGTTACAATCACTTACACTGTAAAAAAGCCTCATGTTAATTGCCTCTATATTTACATATTATGAATGCATATTTTAATCTGTTTTACATGAATAAGTCCTCCACAATGAAGATTTCATTTCCTTTTTTAAAACAACATAACTACTTGCCTTATTTGAAGAGACAAATCTCTTCTAAATTGTTTTGACCTTTCCAAGTGTCCTTTCTTAAAGTGGAAGTTGTAGCTGCCTTCTCAGTTCAGGAATTTCTTATCTTAAAAGCAAAGGGATGAACTCCACTTCAAACTGCAGCCATTGCATTGAGCTCTTTCTAGTTTGGCAAGGCACCCATCTGTCTGTATTTGAAACAGCCAAAGTCTTGAGGAGATCAACTCGGTTATTTTTAGTCACAATAGAAAAGGCTGAGAATAGATCAACTCCAACAACACACTGGAAAAGGTCTCTGGTCAAAGCCAGAAAGACATGGAGATACCCAGACTAAAGAAACAGGAAGGTCATGACATCAATATTGTCTAGAGCAGAACCATCTGAGTGTGGCACTCCTACATCTTGGGGCACCCTCAGCTTCTGAGTACACTGCTATCACCATGATAGTTTGTCTTTGGCCCTGGCAAAGTTGTTCTGTTCCTGCACAAATCTTTTGTTTGATACTTCCATAGACAACCTGCGCTAAGCTGAAACACCTTCTTATCCGACTCTGATTTCATCATCATCAGAACAGCCCTCAAACAAGACAAACCTGAGACTTCAATAAAACCCACTTGCTCAGCACAAACTCTGGTCTCCCTACTTCATCTCTGGACATGGATTTTTACAACAGACATCTCCACTCCATCACCAAATGATTATTTATGCTCTGCTGTTCTCCAAGACCACAGTGAATGTTAACAGCCATCTGTGCTATATTGTGAGAACATAAGAAAAACTGTTCCTCATAGTGCCCAACTCCTTTGCAAGGTGTATCCACACATCCCAGTGAAGTGTTGGCACACAGAGCATCACTCCTAGCGAAGAGAAATGCCTCCATGAGAAGGCTCAGGTGAAGCCCCAGTCAAGGAGCATCTTAACCATTATTTCCACATTTAAAACACCACAGCAAAACAATTTGGCACAATCACAGCTGTGAGCACTGCAGCCCTCAATGTCATTATTCCATTTCCTCTCCAATCATTATTACCCCTTTACTAAGGGAGTACTCTAGGGGCTTCTCTGCTACTGCTCCATGTCTTTATAGCATCTTCGTAGCGATGTTTTGTGTTCTGAATTACACCCTGCAGAAAATCCTTCTTGACAAGTCATTTCACAATTATAAGTCTGTATTAGGGGTTTTTAGGGTTTTTTTCCATGATATTTAATCACTCAAGTCCTTCCACATGTTACTTTGAAGCCTCTCAGGGCCTGTATTCCTGGTGACAGCAGTAGCTGCAAAGTGTATAGCAGTCTTTATTGCTATTAGAAACAACCAGATGTCCTCACGACCAATGAAATAAAAACATGCACAATCAAATAAAAAGTTGAGTAGGGGAAAACAGTGAAAAGCAAAAGCAAGGCAACTTTCAGCTAAAAGCCATTCTAACACCACAGCAGCAACAGAACAGAATCAAGTAGCAGAGTGCATATGGAATTTAATTTTGAATGATATTGAAAGGTCAGTACAGAATTGCTCAGCTCATATTTTTGTGAAGATAACATGTGTGAACTAGTTATTTCCTCCTTTTAACATATAATGACCTTGTCCATTGATTTAATGAGAAAATTATACGTGCTGCACTCAGATTTAACAAATTCTTCAGAATTAAAGATATACCAAAGGAAGGAAAAAAAGGAGTGAGACTGAGACCTCAC
Source organism: Phoeniculus purpureus (assembly GCA_028565055.1). NCBI lineage: Eukaryota > Metazoa > Chordata > Aves > Bucerotiformes > Phoeniculidae > Phoeniculus > Phoeniculus purpureus. The sequence goes on along the minus strand of JAOXOE010000720.1, from coordinate 163,105 downwards.
ACTTGCAACCCAACCATCTGGCAGAAGAAAGCCCAGAGATACCAACCCAGTGACCTGTGGAGCCTTCATTCTGACACATGCTGGAGCAGTGAGTGGAAAAAGCTGTGCAGTAGCTCATCCGACTGCAGGTGCACTGACCTTATTAATGTGATATAATGTGAACAATGCAGACAGGTGAAGGGCCAAGTCACACATGTGCTACCCCTAACAAGGAATGGAAGGAAGACACTGGTCTCTAATACACTGATCTGTAATTATAGCTTGAGAAAAATACTTCTACAATCCTAATTGCACTCAGCTTCCTCAACCCGTGTTAGGGCCACATGTCTAAGTTGTAAAAGTTCCAGGAGTATCCCTGGTCACAAAGGACCATTAACTTGTTCTGTAAAGATCTTAAATTTTCAACAAATTCTAGCATTTGAGCTCATTAATTCCTGTAACAAATACAGAGTCCTGACACCACCAAGAATGTCTCCTCGTGCTTGTGAGTGGAAGAGTAAAGCCAAACTCATCACTTTAGTTCTACCTCTGTTATAGCCACTGCATCACCCTGTTGCTTTTATTCTGTCCCTTCATGCAGCTGTTTATGGGCACAGACTGACCACTCTCCCACTTGGACAACACATACTTGAGGAAGCTATAGAACAGTGTTTTGTCCTTCCCCCCAGCTTATTTCTCTGATTATATATAGGGTTTTAATCCCACAAGCACACTGAGTGGAGAGACAGATGAGATCGGAAAGGGACTCCTGAAGTGGAACAGTTCCACAGGGATCACCTAAGGAAACCTATGAGGTTCTGATGCCAATCCATTTTGGAACAATGAACTTTCAGAATTGCTTAAGGAAGATTAAATATACAGGGTACAACAACTGGACAGTGACATTTATTTTGCTTTGGAAAAAAACCTGAACACCAGAACAAGCTGAAGACCACTGAATTTATGTTAGTTCAAGATATTCCCCTCTGCCTACTTCAGAGCAAGTTATGCACAAGAACATGAAAGTCTCCCAACGTGCTGGATTCAATAAAACATAAGAGAAAGGAGACAGAAGAGACAGCGAGCCATGGAGATACTGCTCATGAGCACCAGCCTTACACAAACCTGTCTCAGAGCCAGAGATTAACAAGGAGCAGAGCTCTGCACTCCAGCTTTAGGTGTCCACTGAGGAAATTCTTCTATGATCTATCTTCCTAATAACCACAGAGTGGCAGTGCGGCATTCCAACTGCAAGTGCGCGTTTGTGTCCCTAGAGCCAGAGGACAGCTGAAGAGAAAACCCCAGAAAGGACACATGGTGGCTGACGTGTCCTCAAACTACTCTTTCACTGTACAGCTCTGCCTCCATCACTCTACAGCACTCATAGGCACAGCCAGGCTCCCCTGCCACAGGGCTGCCTGTGTGAGCAAGGGCGTCCTACGAACACTGGATTACTGCAAGAGCTGCTGAGGTCAGTGTTTGGGGATTGTGGAATGAGAACACAGGTTTCATGTCTTTAGTTCTGAAAAGGAATCTATCCTAGTCTCACATTTATACTGACAAACCAGTGTTTTCTATGAGAACAACAGGCTAAACAGAGCTCCACCCTCAACATCCACAGGTGACCCAAGAACCAACCTGCTGCAGTTATATCCGTACCACTTGGTACCATTTCTTGAAGGGGCCTGCAATTCTGAAGCAAATTTGTACTCGCAGGTCATGGGATGAAACAAAACTACCACTTAGCATACACAAAGTGATTTTAAAAATCCATGTTTCAGCCAGTACAGCTGCAGTAAACAATTACAGTTGATGATACTTCATTCCTTATGGCATGCGTTACACCGTGTATGTTGAACTGTGGGTATCCAAGGCTTCCCAGGGTTTGGTTGCGTGGGTGGAGGTTTTGGTTCTGTTATGGGTTTTTCCATCTTACATCACGAAAGGCTGCAGCACTTCAACCTAAAGGTAGCCCAAATTGCCATGAGGTTGTCCTGGGGTCTGTCACCAGCAGCACATCATAGACCTGGCGGCTTTCAAGTGAAATCCTCATTGAGTGTGGCCCTACTGAAATTTTACAATTACAATTCCAAGGTGACATGCCATGGCATAACATTAAGCACAGATTTCATTTGTCCTTCATTAATAATCAACCTTCCACTCAAATATCCATTAACATGAACTGCATAATAAAAACAACAATTTGAAATGAATTCCCACATGAACAAAGCATTTCAAATGCTTAATATTTCACACTCCTCTTTCAGCAGACAGAGTTCAGGAGCACTTCAAGTCTTTGAAACCTTCATAATGCTTTTTATCTTTTGAAATGAAACATCTTTCTTATACTTTTATATCATCCCTATTACTTTACATCAGCACCAAGTCAATTCCCTTTCTGGATTACATCTGTCCTCTCGCATCTCCTGTAGCATTTCACAAACAAAATCCTTCCTTTGCTGCCTCTCTGGATATTGACTCACAAAACGCCACTACTATTCTAAACAAAATTAGCAGTTATACTGAAGTCTCCCTCCTCTGCTTCGTGGCATACACAGCAAGCAAAACATCCAAGATGAAACAAACAAAGCCAATTAAATTAACTTGCTATAGATGGCTTGCCTCGACAACACAGGCCCTTAATATCACCCACCGGTGGTGCTGAGTTACTCTGAAAGTAATCCCGCAACAGTGTAAATTTATGCCTTTCCCACTGTCCTTTAGCTATGGCTTTTTCTCCCCAAGCAAGAATTCAACGTGGCGAGCACATGTCACCTGCTGCCCTTCTGCTCACAAGCATCCCCATGAAGCTCTAACAACGACAACTCCACCATTACCATTACAAATTTTACCAATTGTGAGCAGAACCTCTTCAAGATTTCAGATTTAACTACTTTTCATGGATGTGAATGTTGTGATTGCTTATGCTCTGCAGAGTAGGGGTGACTTTGTCACACTCAAAATCTGCGTTTTTTGATGTTAACTAACTTCCTACAAACCCTGTGAATGAGAGATAAGGAGGCTTTTACCTGAGAGCAGCTAAGTCTGATAAGTGAGGTGTTTGATTAAGCTCAACTAAGATTAGGGGAAAGTTATTGATGCCTTATCTCAGAAGGACTATAGAGTTAGACAGCTATCTCAGTACAGAGCTGTCCCTTCCCTCAGCTTCCTGACAAAGCCAGAATCTAACCATTTTTAATCCAATTCACTTACAGAATCCAGACAATACTATTCATTTCCTGCAGTTCAAGTTGCAGTGTTGCTAAGGCAGATTAGACACAATATTTACAAGATCCAGAACAGTACACATGAAATTCACAAGCGTTAAGTATTTTAGGCAATAAAGAATTCCCAACATTTTTCCGTCCCAAGATGAGGTTTCCAAAGCTTCCTGTACATCATATTCCTCTAAACATAAAGTACCTGGAAATTGCTCTGCATTATGAAATCTGTTCCTTTACGTGACCATTTACATCTTAGGAATTACAGTGCCATTTCAAGAATTTGCATGGACATCATTCAAGTGGGACACAGAATTCAGCAACTGAAAAATCCACAATCATAAGCCACCCCATCCCCCTTCTAGGGATTTGGAATATAACACACTCAGAACCATAAATGTTGTATGAACAAAAATCTAGAGGACAAATCTCCAGGAGAGATAGAGAGAGTTGGGGATGTTGAGTTTGAAGAAGAGGAGGCTGAGGGGAGACCTCATCGCTGTCTACAACTATATGAAAGGTCACTGCAGAGATGCTGGTGCTGGTCTCTTCTCACAGGTCATTAGCAACAGAACCAGAAGGAAGGGCTTCAAGCTCCAACAGAGGAGGGTTAGACTGGCCATCAGGAAGAAATTCTTCCTGGAGAGGGTGGTCAGGCCCTGGAATGGGCTGCCCAGGGTAGGGGTTGAATGCCCATCCCTGGATATGTTGAAAAGTTGCTTAGATGCAGTGTTAGGGCATCTGGTTTAGGGGTGACCTTGTAGAGTAGGGTTGATGTTTGGACTCGATGATCCCAGGAGTCTTTTCCAATTTGAAAAATTCTATGAAAAAGCCTCCTCTCCTCCTGGCAGCCCATGGTGCCCTAAAGAATGCGTCTGAAAGTGTTCTGCACCCCTCTGTGCCCATCACCCCTTCCTCACCACAGCCCTGCTCATTCAGCTCACTGCTGAGGGTGTCTGCTTGTTCTGCATGTCCTAGCCAGGTGCCTACTTCACACAGTATCACTCATCCAATGGGCGGTTTGTGGCTGCAGATGGCTGTGTATGTTTCACTGCCCCCAAACTTCTAGAGAACTTCGTTTGTTTTGTTGGACTGATACAAAACCACTCTTGCACTTCTACTGACCTTGACCTTCAATCTCTCTCTCCTGTAAATCGCCTGACAAAATGCTCTAAGTACAGACTCTGTCAAGAAATTATCTAAAAGCATGAATCAGGAGATAAAATTTGCACTCGTTCACACCATTTCCATAGTCTTGCGGGTTTTTTTCCCCTCAATTTACTTGAGTTACTATGCTGCAAATTAGAGTTATAGAGCATCCCCGCTTTGTGTTCTGCTTAAAGCAGCGGTCTGAGGCACCACAGAAACAGCTACATTCCTACTCTAGGAGATATTTACATTTTCACGCTAATCCTGACTGCGCTTGCTAATTTAACAGATGTTTAGCATCAGTTCTGTATTATCTTCCAGACCATGCATACTTCCTATATGAAAAAGTGAACTTAAAAACAAAAGCCCCTAATATTGTAGCTAATGGTTCTACTTAGACTTTTGAGACAATAATGACCAGCACAAACACACAGATATGATCTCTGCAAGTTGTGCAGGTAAGCAAATTAAACAAAGCCAGGGAGTGCCTTATTTGTTTAGTATAAATATGTATGTTCTCCAAACATAAAAACAAAGTATTGATTTGCTACTCTTACAAGATCTGTTTCCTCCAAACACTGCTGGCTTGCAGCCCTTTCTGGAGTCTGCCTTGCTGATCAAACACAGCCCATTCCTACATCAGCAGCGTAGGAGGACAGATTACTCCACTGAGGATTACTGTATTTGAGAGGCAAGTGATAAAATCATCACAAAATAGATGTTACATTTAAAATTAAATAAAATAGTGCACCAGAGGCTTCTGCATCTACTAATGCCTTTTTATTTCCCAATCTTGTCTCCTACTGGATCAGGCAGAGCAGTGTTTTATTTCCATGAATTCTTAATTTGGCCTGATGAAAGCCATGGTGAATTCTTCCTAACTCCTTTTGGAAGAAAAAAGCAAAAATCAAAATCACCCACAACCCACTTCGCCGTTGCTTCAGATCTGCACTACATCCAGGTCAACCACCTCACATGTAGTATTAGAGCTGCACATCTAGGTATTCCCAAGGAAAGTCAGCCTGAGCAGCATATTCCTTGTTCTTCTGCACTGAGTTGTTTCCCTGTACAGAATTCGGACATAAAACAGCCATTCTTTTGGCAGAATTGTTGTGGTAACAGATCCCAATGTGCGAACTATCCAGGGACTTGGGAGTATCTCCACAGAGCAGGGTGGTACTACAGCACTGTGAAGAAGCTAGGAAATGACTGTACTGCTTACCTGATTAATACAGTTTAGACCCAACGTCTCAAGTCTTTCTGTTCTCATTGTGCAGAGAAAGAAGTGAATTCATTTTGTACGTAAGCAGTAACCACTGTGGATAGTACAAAGGAACTATTTCAGATTGTCAACATGCATCTGGGGGATCCCCAAGATGGAATGGAAGACAAATTGACCAAACACTGATTTATAACAACAGTCAGCCAAAGAAGGCAGCAATGTGAAAACAGCACAAGCAGAGTGTGAAACAAAAACCTGAACTGTCAGGGAACTGAAAGAACCACCAGATGCTTGCTGCAGTGACATAAATTGAAGTAGAAGTCACCAGGCAGAGATATAAGCAATGCTACCACACCACCACGTAAATAACCTGGCTTACTCTAAAAGAGTTGTTCTGGGGAGCTGAAACCAACTGCTGGTTGCATAAATCACACCCACTCTCAGACACTAACAGGTTAAACCATGCACTCTCAAGTGAACAGAAACTCTATAGCAGAGCTGGAGCGTCCTCTCCTGCCAGAAATGTCATCTAGAACAAAAGCTATCACATTTAGCATCTCAAACAGTGCCTGTGCATTAGACAGCCGTGCTACTCTTAATTCGTCCTATCACATAAGCATTGGTGCCAGTGCCTTCTTTCTGCATCAAAAGTTGAAGAAATGGGTTAGGCACCATCATGGAACAGTCAAACAAATGAGCAGGCTAAAAACTATAGCAGCAGTGCCCCTGTAGTTTGCATACCATAGCATTACTTGATGTATGGGCTTACATTAAATTCCACAGATGACTAATTTTATTGCTCCTTTAAGTCAACGGGTAATCATTAATAACCAGCTAAATAACCAGTGATTCAGAGGCCAGCAATGCTATATCCTGCACATGTCACAGGGCCATTTAACTGAAGATACAAAAACCTTATGAAGTTTGGACAAAAACAATGGCACCACCAAGCACTAAACAACATCTTTCAAGCATGTCAACAATTGATATTGAAAAGATCTGAAAGCCAGGATCTTCATTAAAACACTTACAGGGGTTACCACGAACTAAATAATGCTACTTAACTTCACCTGCAGTAGTCATTCGATTATTTTGAAGCCATTTGTCTTTGATATTATTCAAGTTTCGAGCTCTCCAATACACCTAAAGGTATAACCTCAAAGCTTTTTATATAGGATCACAGACATTGATTAGCAACATCAGTTATCATCTGCGTGTTTGTGTAACGAAGTAAACAGATTGCTTTTTTCTTAAACAACTGAAGCTTGGAGAAAGGCTTTGGATCCTGGAGGGAGACATCTCTCCAGGTAGATACCAATCCAGTCAACAAGATGTTGTCATACTTGGATCTAAGTGTTTCTTCTTGTTGTAGTTTGAAAATTACCAGAATTTTCAGATGTACAGATTTGTGCTTTCATGAAGAAAACGTTCTGTTGCTTTGAGACAACCCCCCTTCCCCCAGTGACCTGTCCTGGTGGGGGAGGTGACACAGTCTCCCAAGCACCTGCCCTTAAGGGGTGTTGCTAGGTGAGCAGATAAAAGGGGACAGTGATCTTGGTCCTGCCACTTTTTGCTGAGGGCTTTCAGCCCAGCACAGGGGCTGCAGCCCTGTGCTAACCCACATCCCCCTTCCCGGGGCGGTGCGGAGGGGAAGACGGCTTCCAGCAGCCCCCTGCCCCGGGACGGAGGGGGCTCATCGGGTCGGGTCTGCTATGCTCCTGTAACCAGCAGGGAGTGGGAGGGACAGCACTGG